>CAUYQU010046227.1:0-87705 GCA_963574635.1 Cheracebus regulus | reverse complement strand
TCTCTGAGTGGACGTCTGGCTTGTTGGTGATGAAGTTTTTTCTGTTTCTTAGTTTTCCTTCAGTGAACGCCCCTTCCCCACAGAGCTAGGTCTTCCTGGGTTCGGCTGTGCTTGCTGTGAAACTCTCAGTCCTCAGCGCTTCCAATTGCTGTTCTCCTTCTGGGGATGGGACCAGCGGAGCCTGACTAAAAGGGCATCCAGTCCTGTACACTTTGCACTGAAAAGCGCCGCGCCGGCCTAAAGAGTGGTGCCGGCGACCCGTGTGGCTCATTCGCTGGGAATCTCCCAGTTTGTGGGCATCAAAAATTCGTCTGCAATTGCTGCATCCACTCACTCTCTGCACTTTCACTGGGAGCTACAATCCTGAGCTGCTGCTACGCGGCCATCTTGGATCTCTCCCAGTTTTTTTTTTTTTTAGATGGGAGTCTTGCTCTGTCACCAGGCTGGAGTGGTGGCATGATCTTGGCTCACTGCGACCTCTGCCTCCCAGGTTCAAGTGACTCCTCTGCCTCAGCCTCCTGAGTAGCTGGGACTACAGGCACAAGCCACCATGCCTGGTTTTTTGTATTTTAGTAGAGACGAGGTTTTACCATGTTGGCCAGGATAGTCTTGATCTTCTGACCTCGTGATCCACCCGCCTCATCCTCCCAAAGTGCTGGGATTACAGGCATGAGCCACTGTGTCTGGTCGAAGTTTTAATTTTTGAGACAGGGTGTCACTCTTTCGCCCAGGCTGGAGTGGTGTGATCGTAACTCACTGCTGCCTCAACCTCCCAGGTTCCAGCGATCCTCCTGCCTCAACCTTCCAAGTAGTTGGGACTCCACCATGCCTGGCTAATTTCCGTGATTTAGAGTCTCACTGTGTTGCCCAGGCTGGTCTCAAACTCCTGGCTTCAAGATCCTCCTGCCTCTACCTCCCAAAGGATGAGGCTGGGATTAGTTATCCAGTGGGATTAGGTATGTAGTGATTTTGATTTGCATTTTCCTAATGAATAATGTCTCTGTTTTTTTGAGGAGTTTTGCTCTTTTTGCTCAGTGCAGTGGCACCACCTCAGCTCACTGCAACCTCCGATTCCTGGATTGAAGCAATTCTCCTGCCTCAGCTTCCCAAGTAGCTGAGATTACAGGTGCCCGCCACCATGCCAGCTAATTTTTCGTATTATTAGTAGAGATGGGGTTTCACCATGTTGGCCACGCTGGTCGTGAACTCCTGACCTCAGGTGATCCTACCTACCTTGGCCTCCCAGTGTGTTGGGATTACAGGAGTGAGTCACTGCGCCTGGCCCATCAAGCATCTTTTCATGTGTTTGCTGGTCATTTATCTTCTTTGGAGGAACATCTGTTCCAGTTCTTTGCCCATTTTTAAATTGGGTTTTCTTTTTGTTGAGGTTTTTGTTGTTTTGAGACGAAGTCCAGGATGGAATTCAGTGGCATGATCTCAGCTCACTGCAACCCCTGCCTTCTGGGTTCCAGCAATTCTCCTGCCTCAGCCTTCTTAGTGGCTGAGACTACAGATGCATGCAACCATGCCCGGCTAATTTTTTGTATTTTTAGTAGAGACAGGGTTTCACCGTGTTAGCCAGGATGGTATCCATCTCCTGACCTCATGATACACCCACCTCAGCCTCCCAAAGTGCTAGGATTACAGGTGTAAGCCACCACGCCCAGCCTAATTTTTGTATTTTTAGTAGAGAGGGGTTTCACCATGTTGGTCAGGCTGTTCTCAAACTCCTGACCTCAGGTGATCACCCACCTCAGCCTCCCAAAGTGCTGGGATTATAGGCATGAGCCACCGTGCCCGGCCTATTGTTGAGCTCTAATGTTTCTTTATATATTCTGGATAGTAGACCCTTATCAGGTATGCTATTTGAAAAGATTTTCTCCCATCTTCATCCTCAAAAACCTTTCGAGGAAAAGCATTCAAGGCTCAGGTGCCCACCCCAACTCCTGCACTCACAGGCAGTGTGAGTCTCAGAGTCTCAAATGTTGAACCAGGCTGGGCTCGGTGGCTCACACCTGTAATCTCAGCACTTTGGGAGGCCGAGGAGGGAGGATCACATGCCGTTAGGAGTTCAAGACCAGCCTAGCTAACATGGTGAAACCCTGTCTCCACTAAAAATACAAAAATCAGCTGGGCATGGTGGCAAGTGTCTGTAGTCCCAGCTACTCGGGAGGTGGGGGCAGCAGAGTCGCTTACTTGAACCTGGGAGGTGGAGGTTGCAGCGAGCTGAGATCGCGCCATTATACTCCAGCCTAGATGACAGAGCGATACTCCATCTCAAAAACAAACAAACAACAAATCAAACGTGGAACCAAACAGTTTTGGGGTCTAGCTACGCTGGGGTCTTCTAGGGAGGCCTCACCGCCCTTTTTTTTTCCCCTGGACCAACTTATCATTAGGCACAGCGCCCTGGGCCCAGACTATTTATAAGAGCACACAAACATTTTTGATTTCTTTTAAAATCAGAAGGGAAAAAAATTAGCCTTTAGGTGAAAGAAAATCCTCTAGTAGGGCTGGGTGTGGTGGCTCACACTGTAATCCCAGCACTTTGGGAGGCCAAGGCACGCAGATCATGAGGTCAGGAGATTGAGACCATCCTGGCCAAAATTCTGAAACCCCGTCTCTACTAAAATATACAAAAATTAGCTGGGCGTGGCGGCACGTGCCTGTAATCCCAGCTACTTGGGAGGCTGAGGCAGGGAAATTGCTTGAACCAGGGAGGTGGAGGTTGCATTGAGACGAGATCGCGCTACTACTGCACTCCAGCCTTATGATAGAGCAAGACTCCATCTCAGAAAAAAAAAAAGAAAGAAAAAATCCTCTAGTATACATTAATATAGTCATCATTATACCAACATGTTGTAAAATAGATTTTTTAACCAAGAAAGGGGCTCAGCAAGGCCACAGTGCCTCTGCTTCCCACAGTCATGAATGAGGTGGCTCTACTGTCCCTCTGGTCCCAGGCCCAAACTACTCCTCCCGGACAGGCAGCAAGATCTTGACTGAGGACATCTGATCCTCCTTCCAAGAGGGTCAAGAATTAGCACTTTGAGAATGGTATCAGATCAGCCCTGGCCTGGATTCCACCTGCCTAGCCGAGCATTAAATCTTTTGTCATTTTATTATTTTACAGATGGGATCTTGCTCTGTTGCCCAGACTGGAGTGCAGTGGTACAATCAGCTCACTGCAGCCTTGAACTCCTGGGCTCAAATGATCCTCCTGCCTCAGCCTCCTGATAGCTGGGACTACAGGCAGGTGCCACCATGCCTGGCTAATTTTTTTTTTGGAGACAAGAGTCTCGCTGTGTTGCCCAGGCTGGAGTACAGTGGCACGATCTTGGCTCACTGCAACCTCCACCTCCCAGGTTCAAGTGATTCTCCTGTCTCAGCCTCCTGAGTAGGTGGAATTACAGGTGCCTGCCGCCATGCCCAGTTAATTTTTGTATTTTTTTGTAGTGATGGGGTTTTGCCGTGTTGGCCAGGATGGTCTTGAATTCCTGACCTCGATCCACCTGCCTCGGCCTCCCAAAGTGCTAGGATTAGAGGCATGAGCCACCTTGGCTGGCTAGTTTGTTTTTTTTTTGTTTTTGTTTTTTGTTTTTAGATATAAGGTCTTGCAATTTTGTTCAGGCTGGTCTCAAACTCCTGGCCTAAAGTGAGCCTCCTCTCTTGACCCCCTGAGTAGCTGGGATAACTACACCACACCTGGTTCAAGTCATTGTACCTCTGAACCTGTTTCCACATCAGTAAAACAGAGAGCAGCTCCCACCCTAACTGAATGGCTTTTTGTAAACCACAACCCCAGGGACACAAAGATGACAGTGGGTGCTCTGGGGTGACAGCCCTTGGCACAGGGATGGCGGACGGCACAGGGCAGGGAGATCAGTGTGGGGCACGTAGCGGCAGCACAGCTCAGCACCACGGGCTCCTCCACGCCTCACTATAGCCTGTTCTTCAGTTATCAAATGGGAGCTGATGAACCCCTGGGCCCCCTTCCTGCTGTGATGCAGGAAGTGTGGGGGGCCACACACACACTTGCACACATGCAGACACACACGCACATGCACGCACGCACACATCCCCCCAGGACCTTCTAGCTTTGGCTATAGAGCATTTATTGCAAACAAGACTGAGGTAAAAGAAGCTGACCCAGAACCCACGCCCGCCCAGGCTGGGGAAATATCTACTCGCCCCATGCCAGGCCCTGGGCACTGCGGGCCCGAAGCAGCCCCCGGAGGACAGACGGGCCCCGTGCACTGAGGTAGCTGCATCTTAAGCCCTCATGAGTACAACTGCCCAGGGCTGCCCAATTCCTGGAGGGAAGGAGGAGGAAGAGGCAGGCAGAGGGGAGCCCCGGCTTCAGGTGGGGCACACCCCACACCTCCAACAAACCTCCCAGCCTCTCAGGCTGGGCACTTCCACCTGCCCAGCCAGCCAGCCATGGGGCAGCAGGGCGGGCCCCAAGGAGGGTGTGCTGGGGTCAGAGGTCACTGCTGCTCCAGGCAGTCCTCGGTCACCCCTTGGGCGGCCAGCTCGGCCAGCACGTTCTGCAGGTAGTTGGGGTCGGGGTAGCCATGGCCCGTCACGTTGCAGTCCATCTCTGTCTTGTGGTGGATCTCGTTCCACACCACTGTGTCTGTCTCGCCTGTGGTACTGGACGTGCCCACTGTGAAGATGAGCCGCCTCTTCCAGGCCACCTTCAAGAGCTCCAGGACCTGCCGGGGAGGAGGGAAAAGAGGAAGAGGAGGAAGGAGGGGATGGGCAGTGAGAAGGAGAAGGGCTCCGTGAGCAGGCACAGGCTGGCACCATGTTCCTCCCATCCCAGCCCCTCCCGGGGACCTCATCCAGGCCCTGGCACTCACCCCATCCAAGGGGACCCCAAAACTGCCCACTGTACAGCACATCAGGATTTCATGTGAGCCTGTGCTCCAGCCCACCCTGCTTCGGTGCCCGGCACTGCCATCATGTTTGGTCCCAATGCCCAGGCGCCATGCTAGAGTCCTCCCTATTTCCAGAGCCTGTGCTGGATGAGTGCCCGCCCGCCCGCCCTCTCTGGTGGAATCCAGGCCTCCCTGCCCTCTCTCAGCCTCCAGCTCCACCACCTCAAGCCCATCCCAGCTTTTCCAAAGCTCCATCAGCAGCCCCACCTCCCGTGGCGTCGCTGGGTGCTCAGAACCAGCTCCACTCCTAGGGCTCGCTGGGAGGCAGCTCTGCCTTCACACCCTCACCACGGGCTCCCACCCTCCTCGCCAGCTCTTCTGCCTGCCTGGAAGGCTCATTCCCGGCTTTCTCTGCAGCAGAAAAGTCCTATTCAGGTCTCAGTGCAGACACAACTGCTCCAGCCTTCCTTGGTCACCTGGTCTCACATGGCCCACGGTCCCTCCCTGTCACACTCTGACTCCAAGGAGCTCCTGACCCTGCCCAGCAGGGTTCTGGAAGGCGATGGCCTCTCCTCCCTCAAGGCTCTGTGAGGTCTGGGCTGTCCTCCCTGTACCTACAGTGGGTCGCCAGAAAGGAGCAGCAGATACCCGGCCCGGCCTTGGCCTCTGTCCTTTTTCCTCCACTGCAGAAGCAGAGCTAGGTGTGGTGCCTGTCGTCACGCTGCCTGGTCAGGGCCCTGTCCATCCCTGGGGCATGTGGTGGCACTTACCTTGCGGCCCTGGGCGTTGTCTGGAAGGTAGCACTGGCGGGGAAACCCTCTGGCAGTGAACGGCTTTCCGGGATTGGGGTGCTCGGGGCCCTGAAGGAGGAACAGACACCAGAGTGGTGTCCTCCGAGGGCCCACACAGGGACAGGCACCAGGATGGGGTGCTCCGGGGACCCGCACAGGGACGGGCACCAGGATGGGGTGCTCCGGGGACCCGCACAGGGACGGGCACCAGAGTGGGGTCCTCCGGGGACCCGCACAGGGACGGGCACCAGGGTGGGGTCCTCCGGGGACCCGCACAGGGACGGGCACCAGGGTGGGGTACTCCGGGGACCCGCACAGGGACGGGCACCAGGATGGGGTGCTCCGGGGGCCCGCACAGGGACGGGCACCAGGGTGGGGTGCTCCGGGGGCCCGCACAGGGACGGGCACCAGGATGGGGTGCTCCGGGGACCCACACAGGGACGGGCACCAGGATGGGGTGCTCCGGGGACCCGCACAGGGACAGGCACCAGGATGGGATCCTCCGGGGACCCGCACAGGGACAGGCACCAGAGTGGGGTGCACTGGCGGCCCGCACAGGGACAGGCACCAGGATGGGGTGCTCTGGGGCCTGCAGAGGGACAGGACCCTGTACAGCTCCAGTTCCTCCCCTGCCAAGTGCCAACCCTGAATGTTCCTGAATTTCCCTCTGAGCTGTGGAGCAGTGGAGGGAAACCAGGAAAAAGGCTTATGGCTCAACCATACAAAAAGACCCCTCTATCCACCACAGGTGGACCTTGGCTGGCACGCAGTGCCCACTGGCTGCTGCCCCCTGTATCTTCCCACCCTGCCCCAGGCTCCGCAATCCACCTTCGCCCAAGATGGGAGACCAAAAGGGCTAGGGTCCCGTCTGGGTCTCCTCTTGAACCGTGGGGCCTTGTGCCCAGGCTCCTGACACTCCCACACCTGACCCTGCCACTTCCAACCCAAGGTTCCTTGATGCACACCCTGCTGTGTGCCCCCACTTCTCCAGCCCCTCAACAGGGTTCCTCCCACTGAACTGCTTGCTCTTCTGCTCAGGACAAGTCCAGCTAAGATGTCTCCTCCTCTAGGAAGGCCTCCCTTCCCGGGAAGAGTGGAGGGCCAGGCCAGCTCTCTGCTGCCACAGCCCTAAGAGTTTGCCCTTGGCCCTGGCACTGCCTCCCCATTCCTGGCCCTCCATGGACCTGGCCTTAGGGGACCTGGGGGCCTGAGCTTGGCTACATGGGCCTCCTCAGCCCTGATCCAGGGGCAGACATCTGGGAGGCGGGCAGGGCAGAAGAGGAGTGGCTGGAGTGGGGACTCTGGGAAGGCCCCCACCTGGATGCCGTGCGGAATGTTGTAAACGATGAGGATGGTCCCGCAGTCCTCGTGGCCAGGGAGTGACATCTGGAACCGTAGCACCTCCATCTTTCCCTGGGGCTGCGTCCCTGTTTTCTCTCCATAGATGGTTTTGCAGGAGGGACACTGCAGACTTCCATCCTGAGAGAGGCAGACACGGCCCACTGAGCTGGCAGCCTGACCGTCACCTACACTGTCAGATGGTAAAGGGCCCTGGGAACGGGCTGGCCACCATCCCAGGGAGTTGCTGGCAGCTTCTCCGCCCAGAAACTGGCTTCCAGCAGCTTCCCAGGAAAGCTTTGTTTTACAGGGGACTCAGTTTTCTCAGCCTCCAAACTCCGCCCATCCCGCCTGAAGGCCGTGGGAGGGAGAGTGGCTAGGGGTCAGCCTGAGAGCGGCTCTTCATGGATAGGCTGCCGTGGGGCCCAGTCGGTCCTGCCTCAAGGTCTGGCCCCCACCTCCCCGCAGGGCGACCCTGGTCACGGCTCCTGCTCTGAGCCTCTCCCTCAGCGGCACCGTGCTGACTGCACTGGGATGCTGTAAGGAGGAAGGGAGACCGCGTGTGCAGCGCTTACGAGTGGGCCGAGGGGCAGGCAGTGCTCTGAGGCTCAGAGAAGCCCAGAATCTCCTCAGGCCTGGCTGGAGGGCACCAGCCCCACCGGTCCCCTTTCTAAAGCATGGGGCCACCCTCGGAGAGAGAGCCAGGCCTTTAGAAAGGTCTTTAAGCTGGCCCCACGCCCAGAACCATCTTTTGCAGAGAACCCTCCTGCCACTGCAGAGGATAGCTCAGGGCTGTGGGGGCAGGCCACCCGCCTCCACCCCAGGCCAGTGCGGGCACCTTGTTGCCATTGCAGTACATGGCCAGCAGGCACAGCAGGTGGAAGGGGTGGCTACACTTGGTGAGGCGGCCCACAGCCACGGGCCCGATGGCCTTGCCGTCAGTCATGTCGCTGTACCCAGACGCTGTGGATAGCTTCTCCATGCAGATGATGCAGTCCTGGAGGAGACCAAGCATAGCACATGCCAACAGTGGGCGGGGCTCACTCGGGCCAGCCTTGGAAAACGGGGCTTTCGTGTGCTGAAATGCTGGAAGTGTGGTCAATTCCAAGGCCAGGCATGGTGGCTCAGGCCTGTAATCCCAGCACTCTGGGAGGCCAATCGCTTGAGGTCAGGAAATTGAGGCCAGCCTGGCCAACATGGGAAAACCACATCTCTACTAAAAATACAAAAATTAGCCGGGCATGGTGGCACATGCCTGTAGTCTCAGCTACTTGGGAGGCTAAGGCAGGAGAATCGATTGAACTCTAGAGGTGGAGGCTGCAGTGAGCTGGGATTGTGCCACTGCACTCCAGCCTGGGCAACAGAGCGAGAGTCCATCTCAGAGAAAAGCTGTCCATTCCACAGGCTGGGAACACAGGTGAGTCACCTGGACCTGTGTCCCTGAAGGGCTTACCAGCAGCACAGGCCCGAGATGACACTGGGAGCTGCCAAATTGGTGGGACGGACAGGGCAGGCTCCTGGGGGAGGCCCTTGGAGTGGGGTCTTAGAAGGGAGGCAGGAATTTCCAAACAAACAAGCACAGAGCGGGCACCCGGGAGGGGAAAGGAGGAAGTTCTGAACGAGGCCCCAGCACATGGGCACTAAAGTGGGCAGGGGGTGGACAGGGGCAGGAGATGAGACAGGAACAGGGAGAGGCAAGCCCTTGGGGTTCTGGATGCCACGCACAGGGGCTGGGGCTGTGTGTGAGTCGGGGGCCCTGCTGGAGGTTCCAGGCAGGGAGTGCTCCCACGATCTGAGCTGCATGCTGGCTGTGCAGACAGCAGCTCAGAGAGGAGAATCCTGGGCGAAACAGCCCAGTCACACCGGATGGGCACCAGGGCAGAGACAGAGCTGAGTGCTGGGCAGGAGGGAGTTCGGCCAGGGCTGGTGGAAGGGGTGGGACACACAAGGACCTTCAGGCTCCTGTCCAAACCTTTACTCACCAGTTTTCTCACGGCCTCAACTGACTGGAGAACAAAGCAGTGAAGAGTCCCTGGGTGCTAGTACTCCTGGCCTTTTCCCTGCCCTGCTCCCTATCTCCAGGGCTCCCCACTAAAATCTGGGGAAAGTGGTGCTGCAGCCCCCAAAATGTGGCTCAGTAGACAAGTTCAAGTTCTATGGAATTTCGACAGGAGTCTGACGGGCCCCATTCATTACAGGAGGCCAGGAGGGCCGGGCTGCAGGGAACTGTGATCACATCACTGCACGGAGCCTGGGCGATGGCAAGTACCTCTGCCTTTAAAATTAAAAAGCTAGCCGGGCGCTATGGTTCACGCCTGTAATCCCAGCACTTTGGGAGGCCGAGGCAGGTAGATCACGAGGTCAAGAGATTGAAACCATCCTGGCCAACATGGTGAAACCCCATCTCTACTAAAAATACAAAAATTAGCTGGGCGTGGTGGTGTGTGCCTGTAGTCCCAGCTACTCGGGAGGCTGAGGCAGGAGAATTGCTTGAACCCGGGAGGCGGAGGGCAATGGGCCGAGATTGTGCCACTGCACTCCAGCCTGGCACCTGGCAACAGAGCAAGACTGTCTCAAAAAAAAACAAAAATAAAACCTTAGGCTGGGTGTGGTGGCTAACACCTATAATCTTAGCACTTTGGGAAGCTGAGGCAGGTGGATCACCTGAGGTTGGGAGTTTGACACTAGCCTGACCGACATGGAGAAACCCCATCTCTACTAAAAAAAAAAAAAAAGAAAAAAAAAATTATAAAATTAGCCAGCTACTCAGGAGGCTGAGGCAGGAGAATTCCTTGAACTTGGGAGGCAGAGGTTGTGGTGAGCTGAGATTGCACCATTGCACTCCAGCTTGGGCAACAAGAGCAAAACTCCAACTCAAAAATAAGTAAATAAAATGAAATAAATAAATAAATAAATAACAGGAATCTTGACCAGCTCTCCCAACAGCCAGAGAGGGAGGACAGCGACCTGGACGAGGCCACCTCACTTCTACACTGGCGTCCATACAGCGAAGAATGGGCAGGCTGGACCATCCTGTCTCCAGGATTCCTGCTCCCAGGGTAGCCATCAGGCTATGGGGAAGCCAGGGCTGGGAGAGGACGGGCTTTGCTCACGATCACAGCTCCTTAAGTGCAAAGCTCACCATAACGATGTGGGGCTAGGGAGTCTGGAAGATGAAACTAAAGCAGCTGGAGCAAGGCCCTGGCACCCAGAGGCCCCCGGGAAGCGCCTTTCAAGTGATAAGGGGTGGGTGTCCTTTCCATCTGGAGTTGTTTCCAAACAGAAAGAAAGGCAGCCCAGCTCCCAAGACACAAACCTCATCTGGGGGCACTTTCAGCTCTTCCGTGTAGTTTTTTATGACCTGCTCTGGCTCTGGCTTCGGGGTGCCTCCTAGAAGAAAGAAGAACATAAGCAGTGTCCCGAGGAGCACAAGCTGGAGAGGAGGCCAGAGGGCGAGAAGGCAAGCGAGAGGTCCAAGCTGCCAGAAGGAAACACGACAGGGGCCCAGACAGGGAGGTCAGCGTGAGGGACAGGAGAGCTCAGCGCCAGACACAGAGCCTTGAGCTCCGCCTGGCAAAGCCTTCCCCAGCCCCACAACCTGGAGACCTGGCTCAGCCCCAGGGGCCCTAGAGGATGCAGAAGAGGAGAAGAACCAGCAGCACAGTCTCCTGGGAGCCGCATCCCCATGTATACTCAGTGAGGAAACCGACCCAGGCACTTCCGAGGCTGCCCGGAAGAGTCAGACAGCAGCTTTGAGCATAAACTACTCCAGAGGGCGTTGTGGCCGCATGATTTAATTCAATTTGCATTACTCTCGAATGAACATCGAGAAAAGGGAGTGTGGGGTCAAGCATGTACGGGCACCTGCATGCACGCCTACTGCCACCCTGACACTGTCACGGGAAACGCCTGCCTCTGACTGGGAGGGTCTGTCACGCGCCAACTGGCTCCTCTGGGAAGCCGCCAAGACATGGCAGGAACCCATCCTGACGGCCTCACTTGCCGTCTGTGCACACATGCATGAAGCTGGAGGGAGAAGGGCTGCATCTCCATAACACCACACCCTGCATCCAGTAAGTCCCTTCCTACAGACAAGAAGCTCCCTGAGCTGGCGGGGATTCACACGGCCCGGGGGGTTCTCTAGGTGGCCAGAGCAGCAGAACCAGGAGGACAGCAGCCAAGCCCGCGCGGGAGCGAAAGGGGGACAGAGTCCAGTGCTGCCCATGGAGGCGCTCCTGGCAGGGGCTCCACCCCAAGGTCATGGTGGGGCTGCTGGTGGTCTCAGACTCCAGGACAGAAGGGGCTCTGGTTTGAACCCAAACTCATGGCCATCAGCAGGGGCTGCAGAGACTCCTAAGCCTGAGGGCTCATATCTGCACCAGCCCAACTCCTCCTAGACCAGAAAGGGACAGAGAGGGAAGAGTTTGGCAGGGAGACGGCCTGGAGGGGCAGAGGCTGGACTCGACACAGACTGTTTGATTCTGGTTCTCTTGCTCTGACCCAATCACGTCACCTCTGGGCCTCTGTTCCCTGATCTCAAACGGGAAAGACAAGTATCTAACCAAGGTAAGGAACTGCTACGATGGCACCTGCTGCTGTGACCTGGGGGGAAGCTGCTGGCAAGACCATACCCACTCCCACTGCTAGTCCACATACTCCACACCCCACATATACCCATACACCACCCACACCCATGCACCCCACACCTCCACTCACACACTCACACCCCACACACCTCACACCTCCACACACCCACACCCACCTCCACCCACACCCACACCCCACACACCTCACACCTCCACACCCACACCCCACACCTCCACCCACACCCACACCCCACACCTCCACCCACACCCACACCCCACACACCTCACACCTCCACACCCCACACCTCACACCTCCACACACCCACACCCCACACCTCCACCCACACCCCACACCTCCACTCACACACCCACACCCACTTCCACTCACATCCCACACCTCCACACACACCCCACACCCACCTCCACCCACACCCACCTCCACCCACACCCCATACCTCCACACACCCACACCCCCATCCCCCCACACCTCCACCCAAACCCTACACCTCCACCCACACCCCACACACCCCCCTACCTCCACACACACCCACACACATCACATGCACCCACACCCCACACCTCCACTCACACACCCACACCCCACACCTCCACCCACACTCACACCTCCACCCACACCCCCCACCTCCACATACCCCACACACACCCACATCACCCAAACCCACACACCCCACACCAACCCACACCTCACCTCCACACACCCCCAAACCCCACACCCACACATCCCCAACCCCATACCTCCACATACCCCACACCTTCACCAACACCCACAAACCCCACACCTCCACACAGCCCACAAAACCCACATCTCCACACCCCACACACACCCCACACCTCCATCCACACCCACCTCCACACACATCCACATACCATCACACATACCCACACCCACATGCCCACACCTCCACACCCACCCGTACAGACTGCCCGGACCCACACTCCAGTCACTGTGGTGAGAAAGCCAGACTAGACTGATGGCTTCCGTGGCTCTCCGTGTGCTGGAATCTCCTACTCAGGCTGAGGGGTGCCTTTTCTTTTGGAAAAGCCTGTGGACTCCAGAACTATCTCCGGGTGAGCCTGGGCCTCACCTCTGCCCAGCCTGGGTGAGGCTGGGCACAGCATCCTACACCACCCACCCACCCCAGCCCTTGCAGCCTTTCAGAACAGAAGGGACCTTTCCATTAGCCTCGAGTCTCAAAAAGGGCCAGCCAGGTGACCTGCCAAAAGCGTGTCCTTCCCACATAAACCTGAGTCCCATAGAAGGCTGCCAGCCTAGCCTGCCCACCAGTCTGGCTCCTCCTCCAGGTCAGGGGAAAAGCAGGGTGTGCAGAGCCCTGGGATAAGGGCAAGAGCTCGAGGCCTACCCCTCCCTGAGCCCACCCCCTCGCCCGTGGGCTGGAGGTCGGACACGATCTGAAGCCACCCTTGCTGCATGCCAGGCACTTTAAGGGTCCTGCCAAGCCCCTCTGCTAAACGGAGGCTCCAGGAGGACCTGCTGAGATCACACAGCTGCTGAGGGCCAGCAGGGCCATGGCCACTGTCCCTGCCTGCCACCACGCCACTCAAGAGCGTCTGGGCTGGCCACAGTCCACACTTCCCCGGCCCAGCACTGCCTGGGAAAGGTTCGGAACTTGCCACCCAGGCTGCTCCAAGCAGGCCTTGCTCTAACGTTCCGCGCCTGCTACGGTCCTAAAGCCCCACCTCCCTGGCCATGCAGCAGGCAGGGCAGGGTCACCGAGGCCCTCTCAAGTAGTCATGTCGGCCGTGCGGGGCTGGGCCAAGGCAGCAGACCTGGCCACTGTCTGGGGGCCTTTCCTGAGACACACACTGTCCCTGGTGGAAGGGACGGTGGTCCCCGCACCCTGAGCCAGGCCCTGCTTCTCACCCACACCTTAGTGCTTACAAAAACCACAAAATCCTCAAGAACAAGCCCCTCTTGTGCCAGCTGTAACGAGGAGAGGAGCTGAACTCTGGGGCTGCAGCGGAAAGTCAGCTCCCAGGGGCCGCCTCTATTGCCGAGTGGGGGCAGAGAGAAGGGCCACTGAGCTCGTCCCCCTAGGGGACAGGGAGCAGAGAGAAGGAAGAGCAACTGTGCAGTAAAGTCAGAGGCAGGGAGGCTGGGATGAGGCTTAGCAAAGGCCAGCGAGCATTTGGGAACAGGAACTACCTTTCACGGACATTTTCCTCAATCTCTTAACTGAGCTGTGACTTTTAGAGGCCAGATGGGAGGCGGGAGGGCTGGTAGGCTGGGGTGCGCGGCTAAGACACACAGGGAGTCCAATGGCTGACATCAGAACACTCGTCATGCCTGCACGGGTGCGAGATCAGACACGCAGAGAGGGAGAGACATTAGAACGCATTCGGCATGTGATGCCAACAAACCCTGCTCAGGCCAAGGACAGGACACCATCAACGGCCATGGGGACTCACACGTCTCCCTGGGGAATGTGGCCTCTGGGGGCTGCCAGGACTACCCAGGTCAGGAATCAGAGGGGTGGGGCAGCCTGGCTCATGGCAGCCCTGACTCCAGGGCTCACAGGTTTCTATACAAGCAATAGACCAGCCCATGCCCTCCGAGTGTGGGTGGGGCCAGTGACTTCGAGAGCAGAGGGGAGAGGATGCCACCCAGGGAATGGGGTCTCCTGGGTGGGACTCAGCTTCCCCAGGAGCCCCCAGCCCTCCTGACTCTGGGTCACAAGGCCTCCAGCCTCCATGTCCCTCCTGGCTGATCTAGGTGCCATGGCCTTCAGTGACAGTGCTGGGGTGGGCAGGCAGGAACGTGGCCCCCAGGCCTACTCCCACACTGCCGAGTCCCCATCCTGTGAGGGCTGGGCTGCAGCAAAGCCCCAGGCTGTGGCTCTGGCACCCTTGGGCAAGGGTGGGCCTGCGGCCAGCAGCTATGCTGAGACGAACCGGTCACTCTTTCCAGGGCTCACCACTGCCCGACGCCTGTAGGGAGCCCCACACTGGTCCTGGGGGCCCCTCCTCCAACACGGCCTCCTTTGTACTCCCTGACAACCCAGCACTTCCAGGGACACAGTGTGTCCTCCTGCTGGACGACCCCGTACCTGCCACACCCTCGGCCTATCCCATTCTCCCCAGTGCCATCTCCGCAGTCCTCCCTGTCATCAGTCAGGCTCAGAAGCACCTCCTCGCCGGAGAAAGGGGAAACCTGGAGCTTCTCAGCCATCCCTTAAGGGTGGCTTCCGAGGCCTGCAGAACCTGGCTGAGGGGCTGGGCACACCCGGGTGCCCGCGGGAGTTGGTAGAGACCCCAGCCCTCCTGGACCCCACTCCCCATCCAGGAACAGACAGCGTGACTCAAGGGTGAGGGGCTGCTGGGCCCCCACTAGAAGAACAAAGCTTCTCAACCTCACACATGTGCCTGCCTAGGGACAGAAGCGGAGGCCAGCCACCAGCCTGGGCAGCACAGCCAAGGCAGGCAGGGTGAGCTGCAGTGGCCGCTCAGCAAGAGACACTAAAGCACGCATCAGAAGACGGAGGTTCAAGGCTGGGAGGGCGATGCGCCCAACATCCTGAGGTTCAATGCGGCTCCTGTGGGAAATAAATGTCGGGTGGAGAGGACAAGCAGGCACGGGCAGCAGAGAGACGGGAGAGGCCAGGGACAGGCACAGTTTTTCTCAAGAGAACCCAGTGCCTCTGGGAGGGCCAGAGACCAGAACACGTCTTCCCACCCAGGGCTCTCCGGCAGCTCTGCCTCGGTAGTCTGGCCTTCCCGGAACACCGCCTAACAGGGCTCTGTCCCTCCAAGTCTCCCACCCCTGCCCTGCTGGACTCCTGCTTTTCGCTCTGTTTCTATAGATGGTCTTCCCCCAGCAGGAGTTTCATGAGGTGGGGACCCGCCCGCGGCTGCATCTCCAGCGCCCAGGGCAGCGCTTGGTCCGTGGGAGGCCGCAGCCCTCTGTTGGCTGAGGACGAGACATCCCTGGGCCACCACCAGCCCCCAGGAGGCTGCATGAGCGACACGAGTGTCCTTTTCAACACAGGACCCACCCCCCTGAATTCAAGTGACAAACATATGTTTCAACCCAGAAGCCTGGAGATGAGGAGGCTTGGGACAGCCCCCCCAACTCCTGACAGCCTCCAAATCACCTGAATAACTCAGAGGGCATCTTTTGCTCCTCCTGTCTGGGAGGATTCCCACTGTCAGAGCCCTGAAGAGTGAAGCCCCCAGGCACAGACTCTCATTTCTAATTTGCAGACACCCCTCCTTCTAATACCAAGGGCCAGGGCTTAGATCCAAGCCTCTCCTCTGTGCGCTCTGACCTCCCCAGCCTGGGTTCGAGCCCAGTGCCAGCTCTCACCAGCTGCGCATTCCTGGGCAGGCTGCTGACACCCATCCCTGCCTGGGGCAGCAGTGTGAGCTGTGGACGGACAGCTGCTGTGACCAGGCAGGGGGCGGGGACCCCGGCCCCAGCCTCATAGCCCCTGCCTGCACCTGATAAAGGAGGGGCAGGGCTATGCCACAGCCAGGGGAGCTGTCACCTAGAGGCACTGCCTCCAGCACCCAGTCCTTCCACAGCGTGGCCTCCTGGTTGTAAACCTCCCTGAAAACCCTGTGTGCAAAGGCTTGTCTCTCTGTAGCTGGGCATGGTATAATTCCTCAACCCACAAGCACACCAGGCGTGACAGGACACTTTGCTCTCCAGCCCTGGCTCTGGTGTGGGGGGGTGGGGGGCTGGCCAGGCACCTCTCATTCCCTGGTCCCCTAGACAATGCTCCCCCACCAGGTACCAACACTGAGCCTCGAACTGGGGGAGGCAGCAGTCTCCACAGCTTCCACATTCTCCTGTTTTCCAGGTCCCCGAATTTGTAGGCTTTTTTCCCCACCAGTAAAATGGACTGCTTTGCTTTAGTATTTTTAAAGTACCTGCTTTGCTCCAGGATTGCTCGAGAGCCACGGGGATGGAGAACAGGAAGGACAATTCAGGACACAGCCTGGATAGGACCTTCAGCCTCCGGAGCAGGGGAAGGGGCAGGTGCAAACTCCACACCCAGGGCACTCTGTGTCATTAGAGAGGCCCTTGTGACATCAGTTTCACGGCCTCAGAGGTCACTCACTGTCAGGTCTGGCCACGAAGGCTCGAGAGAGCCCCAGAGCTGGAAGGAGCTGGGCTGTGAGGAACCGTGTGGGGGCTCCGTCTGTTTACCCACAACCTGTCTCAAACGCCACCACAGCCGCACACGAGCATGTGCACACATGGTACAGTGTGACTTCCCTACAGCGCCACATGGTGCCTTCAGTGGTGCGGGAACGTCCTGGCCAGTGTGTCCGGCTCATTCTGTCTCCCCTGACCACTCCAGCTCCCCTCCCTCCTGCCCCCACCTCTCTGGAACTCCTTCTGTTTTCTCTTCAGGCTCTTCTTCCCAGAGGCCTGGCTGCGGTCTCTGCAGTGCACACACTCCCATGCGGGGCCAAGGGCACCCCATTCCACCCCAGACTGCTCTTCTCAGGCCCACGGCCAAACTCCCACTGCTCCGGAACAGCTCCACTGGCCCCTCCCCAGCCAGCGCCCCCTCCAAACCTCCCCCCAGACTCAGCAGCAAAGAAGTGTCATAGGCAAGAAGGCCCAGGCTGTCTCTCAGCTCTTCCAAGGGCTGGCAAAGAATTTTTAAATTCTCCGAGCCTCAGTTTCCTCAAATGGAAGTGGAAACAAAAACCCCCACCTCAGCAATTTAGGGATGAAATGAATTCACACACACGCCAAGCCCCAGGCTCCTCCTCAGTCACGTCCGGCTGGCTGCGCCCTAGCAGGCCTCAGGCTACCTCCATTCCCCTTCAACACCCTCCCTCCACCAGAAGGCTTCTGCCTCTGCATGTTTAAAGCTAAACTTCCCCTCCATTCCACTGCCTTGAAGTTGGTCAGGCCTTGGCTGGCGCCCCCAGGTCTGAGGTCAGGCTCTGCACTGGCCTCCCTGCCTCCAGGCCTGACCCCTCTCAGCCAACCCGCACTGACAGTGACTCACCTAAAACACCAACTCATGACTGAATTCCGATACATCACCCCATGGGCGCCATCGGCACCATGTACCTCCTTACATACCTCACACTTTCCAGAAGTTAGAAAATAACCCCAGCTGGGCATGGCAGCTCACACCTGGAATCTCAGCACTTTAGGAGGCTGAGGCAGGAAGACGACCTGAGCCTGGGAGCTCAAGACTGGCCTGGGCAACATAGTGAGATCCTGTCTCTACAAAAAATTAAAAACTAGCAGGACATAGTGGTGTGTGCCTGTAATCCCAGCTACTCACAGGCTGAGGCAGGAGGATCGCTTCAGCCCAGGGGTTGGAGGCTGCAGTGAGCTATGACTGCACCACTGCATTCCAGCCTGGGGGACAGAGCAAGATCTTGTCTCTTCAAACAAGAAAAAAAAATGGCCAGGCACAGTGGCTCATGCCTGTTAATCCCAGCGCTTTGGGAGGCTGAGGTAGGCGGATCACTTGAGGTCAGGAGTCCAAGACCAGCCTGGCCAACATGTCGAAACCCCATCTCTACTAAAAATACAAAACTTAGCCAGGTATGGTTTCGTGCACCTGTAATCCCAGTTACTCGGGAGGCTGAGGTGGGAGAATTGGTTGAACCTGGGAGGCAGAGGTTGCAGTGAGCTGAGATTCCGCCACTGCACTCCAGCCTGGGTCACACGGCAAGATGCTATCTCAAAAAAAAAAGAAAAGAAAAGAAAAAAAAAAAGACCCTGCCACCTGTGGAGCTTCTAAAATCCCTGATAGCCAGGCTGCTAAAATAGAATGGGCATGGGGGCCAGCTGTAGGTATTTTTAAGGATCTTTAAGGTGGGAAGATTGCTTGAGCCCAGGAGTTCAAGACTTTAGTGAGCTGAGTTAGTGCCATTGCACTCCAGCCTGGACTACAGAGGGAGACCCTGTCTCAAAAAATGAAACGAAACAAATTAAAACCCAAAACAGTTCCAAGATGTAAGATGTATAGTTAGTACAGCAAAGATGCTTCTTATTCAAGATTAAGAGTAACTACAGCAGAAATAGTCTATGAATGAAATGTTTAAAGCATTTCAGGACAGAAAAGTGACTCTTTAAATACAATGCAGGCCAGGTGAGGTGGCTCATGCCTGTAATCCCAACACTCTGGGAGGCCGAGGTGGGTGGATCACAGGGTCAAGGGATCGAGACCATACTGGCCAACATGTTGAAATCTCATCTCTATTGAAGAATACAAAAATTAGCTGGGCATGGTGGCACGCGCCTATAGTCCTAGCTACTCGGGAGGCTGAGGCAGAAGAATTGCTTGAACCCAGGAGGCGGAGGTTGCAGTGAGCTGAGATTGAGCCACTGCACTCCTGCCTGGTGCCTGACAACAGATAGAAACTCTGTCTCAAAAAAATAAAAATTTGTGTTTGTGTGTGTGTATAAAATGCAATTCAGCCTGGGCGAGGTGGCTCACCCCTGTAATTCCAGCACTTTGGGAGGCCAAGGAGGGTGAGTCACAAGATCAGGAGTTCAAGACTAGCCTGGTCAACATAGTGAAACCCCATCTCTATTAAAAATACAAAAAATTAGCCGGGCATGGTGTCAGGCACCTGTAATCCCAGCTACTCGGGGGGTTGAGGCAGAAGAATCACTTGAATCCAGGAGGCGGAGGTTGCGGTAACCCAAAATCACACCATTGCACTCCAGCCTGGGCAACAGAGCGAGACTCCATCTCATAAATAAATAAATAGAATGCAATTTGATGCAAAAATTTTAAAGGTCTGCACCTGAGTACCCACGGTCATCAGACCCCACATCCCCAGAGAGCCAAAGGAGGGATCCCTGGGCTCACTCTGGGGTGACACCAATACCAGAAAGAGGGACTGCTACCTGAAGGAGCCCCTTTGGCTCTCCCTGAGGATCCAGAGGGTGACAAGGTCCCGCACCACAATTTCCTCCCCACTGGGTCCCTTGGGCCACAGACTGCTGTGCAGCCCAAAAGCAGACACCTACCTGCGAGTGCCTGCTGGACTCTGCTGGGCTTTGGCATCTGCACGGGCACGGTGGCAGGGACGCTCCCTGGGCTGCTCGAGGGACCGCTGGGGAAGGAGGCACTGGGAGAGATAATGGAGCAGAACTGACTTATCAGAAATGACAGCAAGAAAAACACTGCATCATGGCCAAGGGGGGGCCACTGGGGCACCTTCTCGCTTTCATGTTCCTTGGCTGCCTCTGTGTGGAGGCCTTTGGTTTTGTTTTCCTGGGCAATTCAGAGACTCAGAAGGGGTGTGGTGGCTCATACCTGTACTCCCAGCACTTCGGGAGGATGAGGTGGGAGGATGACTTGAAGCCAGAAGTTTGAGACCAGCCTGGGCAACATAGTGAGACTCCATTTCCACAAAAAATTTTTTAAATGAGCCATATGTGATGGTGCGCACCTACTTGGGAGACTGAGGCAGAAGGATGGCTTGAGCCTAGGAGGTTAAGGCTGCAGTGACCCATGATCGTATCACTGCACTCCAGCCTGAGCAACATAGTAAAACCCTGTCTCAAAAAAAAAAAAAAAAAAAAAAAAAGGAAGACTCTGAAAACAATCATTTCATTCCTGTTGTGAATAAATAAAATAAAAAGAAAAAAAGACATTTTGCACTCACTACTGTCATCAAACTGCAGGCTCTCAGGCTGGGTGCGGTGGCTCACGCCTGTAATCCCAGAACTTTGGGACGCCAAGGAAGGCAGATCACGAGGTCAGAAGATCGAAACTATCCTGGCTAACACAGTGAAACCCCAACTATACTAAAAATATAAAAATTAGCCGGGTGTGGTGGCACACAACTGTAGTCCCGGCTACTCAGGAAGCTGAGGCAGGAGAATTGAACCTGAGAGGCAGAGGTTGCAGTGAGCCAAGATCATGCCACTGCACTCCAGCCTGGACGACAGAGCAAGACACCATCACACACACACACACACACACACACACACGCACGCACGCACGCACGCACGCACGCACGCTCTCATAGCACCTATGCAGAGAAACCTGACAGAAACCACTTTAACAAACGATCACCAGTAACAGACAAGTCAGTATCACAAACCCCATGATAGGATGCTCTGGGAGGAACGCAACACCATTTTGGGGAGATTTAATATCAAAAATGAATTCTCTATCCTGGGCAACAATCAAGACCCCATCTCTAAAAAATAACTAGCCAGGTGTCGTGGCATGCACCTGTGGTCCCAGCTACTTGGGAGGCAGGCTGAGGCAGGAGGATCACTTGAGCCTGGGAGTTCAAGGCTGCAATGAGCTATGATCTTGCCACTGTACTCCAGCCTGGGCTGGAGACTTTGTTTAAAAATAAATAAATAATAAAGGGCATTATCTTTTGTCCAAACAAGGGAAAACGTAAGACAAACTCAAATTAAGGGACATTGAACAAAGCACCTCTTTGAAAGTAAGGAGGTTATGAAAGATAAAGAGACTGACAAACTGTTCTAACCCAGAGGAGGATGGGGAAGATGAGAACTGGAAGCAAAGGGGAACCCTGGATTGAATCCAGAGACAGACAGAGGACAGTGGGGGGAAACTAGTGAAAAATCAAGAAAAAAACCTTAAGAGTATTGTAGCAGTGGTAATGTTCTGGTTCTGACAACTGCACCATGGTTATGAAATGCTGATGTCAGAAGCAGCCAGATGAAGGATATACAGAAACAACTATTTTTGTAACTTTTCTGGAAACCTAATTTCTACAAAAAAAAAGGTTTTTGTTTTTTGAACATGAGGATTTTGCTCCCTACAATGATTATGTTCAAGTCACTCATTGGGTCTTTGTTTTTTTTTTTTGAGACGGAGTCTTGCTCTGTGGCCCAGGCTGGAGTGCAGTGGTGCGATCTCGGCTCACTACAACCTCCGCCTCCTGGATTCAAGCGATTCTCTTGCCTCAGCCTCCTGAGTAGCTGGGATTACAGGCGTGCGCCACCATGCCTGCCTAATTTTTGTGTTTTTAGTAGAGATGGGGTTTCACCATGTTGGTCATGCTGGTCTCAAACTCCTGACCTGAGGAGGTCATCTGCCCGCCTCAGCTCCCAAAGTGCTGGGATTACAGGTGTGAGCTGTGCCCAGCCACTCACTTGATCTTAAGTCATCCTATTTCTTTTTTTTAAAGGTAGGGTAATACCAGCATAGTGACACAGTGGAAGCACGCCAGGCCCGCACAGTTGCTCACTGCAGTGTGTGATCATACTTCATTGCAGCTTCAACTTCCCAGGCTCAAGTGATCTTCCTGCTGCAGCCTCCGTAGGTGCTGGGACTACAGGTGTACACCACTATGTCCAGCTAATTTTTAGGGGTTTTTGTTGCTGTTATTGTTTTGTAGAGAGGAGAGTCTTGCTATGATGCCCAGACTGGTCTGAAATTCTTGCCCTGACGTGTTCCTTCTGCCTTGGCCTCCCAAAGTGCTGGGATTACAGGTGTAAGCCATTGTACCTGGCCTAAGTCATCATTTTCAAAAAATAACAAATGCGTGCCATGATGGTTTGGGAGGGAGCCCTGTACTGAGAACACTGGTATAAACGGCTCAGACAGTGCCAGCTCCTCCCATCCATCCCCACCCACTTGAGATGATGAAATCTGAAGATGATGAAACACTCCCTCACAGACCCTACACTGGAGCTCCCCAGGACAGGGCCCAGGTCAGACAAGGAGCAGGGAAGCTGCTCAGGACACGAGGGAGCTCAGGCTACTGTGCTCCCCTTACAGCTACCGCAAAGCAGCTGCTGCCTGCCCACAGACCATGTCCCAGGGCTGCCTGAGATCCTTCCCTACCACCCGCCCCAGGTCACAGATCCTGCTGGTGGGAACTACAAGAAGCTGGCTGGTTCTCTTCCAAACCAGGACACCTCACACCCAGCTGGGGCCGAGGCGGCCAGGGCCTTGCAAAGGATCTGGAGCAGAGCGGGTGCTCCAATATTTGCCTGGGCAAAGAGAGGCGCTTGAGTTTGGGGTGTTTTTGGTTTTTGTTTTAGAGACAGGGTCTTGCTGTGTCACCCAGGCTGGAGTGCAGTGGTGCAAACATAGCTCACTGCAGCCTCTACCTCCTGGGCTCAAGTGATCCTTCCACCTCAGCTTCCTGAGTAGCTGGGAGTAGAGGTCACCACCACCACACTTGGCTAATATTTTTATATATAGAGAGAGAGATAGAATCTTTCTATGTTGTCCAGGCTGGTCTGAAACTCCTGGCCTCAAGAAATCCTCCCACCTCAGCCTCCCAAAGCACTGGGATTACGGGCATGAGCCACCCTGCATGGCCTGCTTGAGTCTGTTTGTTGACTGTTCTCAAACGGGATTGCCTGTGTGGCCGTGCTAAGCAAACAGCGGCTTCTTGCTCTCCTCAGGTAGTCCCATCCAAAGGCAAGGCTGGCAGTGGATCTGAGGGCCCTGATAATGCCAAGAAGGGCAGGCAGGGAGTCAGGACACCTGGGTCAAGGTCCTGGCTCTCCTCAACACTCAGTTTCATTCATTTGGAGCAGGTCCCTCCTTTTCCTCAGCCTGTTTTAACTTTTCTCTTTATTTTTTTCTTCGGTGTCTTGTTCTGTCGTCCAGGCTGGAGTGCAGTGGTCTGATCTCAGCTCACTGCAATCTCTCTGCCTCCCAGGCTCAAGCAATTCTCCTGCCACAGCCTCCCAAGTAGCTGGGACTACAGCTGTGGGCCACCACACCCAGCTAATTTTTGTATTTTTTGTAGAGATGGGGTTTCACCACATTGGTCAGGCTGGTCTCTAACTCCTGACCTCAAGTGATCCACCCGCCTCAGCCTCCCAAAGTGCTGGGATTACAGGTGTGAGCCACTGTGCCCAGCCTTTTTTTTTTTTTTTTTAAAAAAAGGAAACTGGATCATCTCTGATGTTCTCTTAAACTCTTAAGGTTCTGTAAGTGAAGGCATTCAGGACTCTCCAGGCCAGCACTGAGCTCAAGCCCTTAGTTGGAGCCCAAAAAGCTGAAGCTTGGCACTGCAAGCCCATGGTGCCCCACTAGAGATGAGGTTCCTGGCTGCTCCACCCCACAGAAAAACCCCAGGAAGTGGGGTCTCCCTTCACCAGGGAGAGGCACATATCTGAACGAGAAGGCCTGCTTCCAGGTTCCACCAGCAAGGACTAGAGCAGAAAGCAGCAGCAGCAGCACAGGGAGGGAGGCTTCTAACGGGCTCTCACCCTGCAACTGGAGAGCAGCAACCAGGAGTCTGTAGAAAGCTCTAAAAATGTCACCACGTCCCCATATCATCCCAGTTCCTCCCCTACATGTGTCCCTGCTGTGACCTCTAGGAACTGAACCGTACAAGGATTCAGAGGTTCCCAAGATGGGGGCCCCTGGGGTGGACGGAAGCTCAGAGGTTATCAGTCGCCCTCCCAATCCTCACAGGGCTCGGACCTGCAGAACGTTCCCAGATGGGGGCACCAATCTCTTCTCGAAGTGTCCTTCTCTGAGAAGTCCCTATAGTCATGGCCTCAGGTACTCTCCTGCTCTCCCTGACTCCTGGTCTAGCTATCAGGCCCTCCCTAGCTTTCCTGTCTGGGACCATCTCCAGGAGCTCCCAGACAGAGCGGGAGACATGAGACATGAGGACTTTGAGCTTTCTTTTCTTTTGAGATGGAGTCTTGCTCTGTTGCCAGGCTGGAGTGCAGTGGTGCCATCTCGGCTCAGTGCAACCTCTGCCTCCCGGGTTCAAGTGATTCTCACCTCAGCCTCCCGAGTAGCTGGGATTACAGGCGTGCGCCACCACTCCTGCCTAATTTTTGTATTTTTCAGTAGAGACAGGGTTTTGCATGTTGACCAGGATGGTCTCAATCTCTTGACCCTGTGATCCGCCTGCCTCGGCCTCCCAAAGTGCTGGGATTACAGGTATGAGCCACTGTGCCCAGCCTGACTTTGAGTTTTCTATGTAGGGCGAGAGGCAAAGCCAGGAGGCTGAAGAGTAAGGAGATCCAAAGCCCCTCTCCAAGTCTACACTCTCTGAGATTGGGGCTGGCAGCCAGCCCTGGCATGGGACTCAGGAGCATGAGATGTGGAGGCCGGAGACGATGCTAGAAGCTTATGCTTCCACTCAAAGCCGTGTGCCCTGGGCATGTCAAGTCCCCTTCCCGAGCCTCAATTTCTCTGCCTATGAGGATGATTCCCAAAGGAGGCCAGGGTGGTGGTGAGACCTAGGACAAATATCCATAGGGTCCAGGTCTTAGAGGAGCAGAGGGAAGTGGAGCCAGGCCCTAAGGGCCACCAGGCACTTTCCTATAGGGCCCTTACTACAACCTGAAAACCATGGCAATAATAGAGCAGAAGGCAACCTCAGAAACCAACCTCAGAAACTGACCAGTTCAACCCTCCCTCAGCTCAAAAGAAGCAGAGGCAGGGTGTGGTGGCTCACACTTATAATCCCAGTGCTGTGGGAGGCCAAGAGTTTGGGACCCGCCTGGGCAATATAGTGAGACACAATCTCTACAAAAAATTTAAAAAGTAGCTGGGCGCAATGGCACAAGCCTGTAGTCCTGGCCATTCAGGAGGCTGAGGCAGTAGGAGCCCTTGAGCCCAGGAGTTTGAGGCTGCAATGAGCCATGAGCACTGCACTCTAGCCTGGGTGACAGAGTGAGACCCTGTCTCTTAAAAAAAAAAAAAAAAAAGAAAGAAAGAAAGAAAAAAATAGACAGAAGAAAAGAGACCCAGGGCCTATCATAAGTCAGGAGCAAGGGCCCATTTGGGCCTCGAGACTCCAATCCCACAAGTCAAAAGACAGGTAACAGATAGCAGGAGGAAGAGGAAATGAGTTCTTTTAGAGGTAAGAGCAGCAGCAGCCACCACAGCAGGAAGCCACTGAGAAGTGAGAGCCATTTTGTAGGGCCACCAAGCCATTCAGCACAGAGCCAAAAGCCCAAACACCCACAGGCTTCACCTCGCTGAGCTGTGACAGGCTGCTGATTATGATCACCACCCCAAGCCATCCAAGTGCTAAGCAGTGTCACACCCTCTCCATTAAGGAAAACAAGAGCGTGCATGATACATGTAAGAAAGATTTCCACCCAACATCATTCAAACACAAGTTTTGATGCTTAAAGGGATCAACTTCGGCTACCAGGAAATCTACTTACACCCAGCAGCTCAGCCCCCGAAGACACACTTTCTTGTGTCACTGCCTGTTCCCAGGGGGCACAAAGAAGTTGTGCACATGGGTTCCAGGAAATGTTTCAATTGCACTCGCTTGCAGTGGCTGCCAGTCAAAAGTTGGTCCTCAGGTTTCCCCAGCCCCTGGTGCTGGCTCCAGATGGGCCCCGCCTGCCCTGCCTGCCCTCTCACTTCCAAGGTAACTTTCACCTAATGCTGTTGACACACACTTGGCTGTGAGAACGTTACCACCTGCTGGGTGAACAGGTCAGGTATTTAGTAAGCCCAGTGTCTGGCTCTACACCCATCAGAAGAGGGTTAACTGCAGAGGGCCTCACTACAAATTAGGCAAGGGAAAAGCCTGTTCTTCAGCACGTGGATAGGTCCGGGCAGGTGAATTACACCTCTCCCAGCTCCAGAAAAACCAAAGGAATCAGGATGTACCTACATCTACCCCAGGAGGCAGGCTCCTTTGAGGCTATTTCCACTAACAGAGCCGGCTGGCCTTGTTCCCTCCTGGCTTACAACGTGGGGCAAGCCGCAGCATGCCCGGCCCAGCACCAAGGGAAGACTGTCTGGCCCAGGCACCTTCTTTCCCGTAACTTGCCTGGCCCACACCAGCACCTCTGCAGGCCCTCGGGCTGGGAACGGGGACCCCAGAGAAATACTGGGGGAGACGGAAATGGTTTAGGAAAGACCAACGGGGCCGGCTACCAGAGAAAGGAACAAAGCCACATGAAGTCACTTGACTTAACTCCAGAATCCCAGCTCTAGCACTATCTAGAAATTTGCCTCAAAATAATTCCTAAGAACTTAAGACGCTCCAGGAGGCTGGTGAAACAGAGCTGACAGAAGTCCCAGTGCCGCTAAGAACCCTCCTGGGCCAGCAGATAGAGCACACTGTTCTCTGAAACAGACTGACCCAGATACTCAGGGTGGGAAGCTGCCCAGGAAAACTCTGACTCACCCAAGGTCCAGCACCCTCCCATCTACTGGCCTCCCCCAGCTCATCCCTCAAGAGGCCTTTTGGTCCAGGCGTGGTGGCTTACGCCTGTAATCTCAGCACTTTGGAAGGCTGAGGCAAGAAGATTGCTTGAGGCCAGGAATGCAAGACCAGCCTGAGTAACACAGCAAGACCTTGCCTCCACATAAAATTGAAAAATTAACCAGGTGTGGTCGTGTGCACCTGTGGTCTCAGCTACTCAGGAGGCTGCAGCAGAAGGATCACTTCAGTACAGGAGTTCCAGCCTGCAGTAAACCATGATTGCACCACTGTATTCCAGCCTGGGCAACAGGGCAAAACCCTATCTCTAAAAATAGTGATAAAATAAAATTAAAATGTATTAAAAGAGCCCCCAGCTGGGCTCTGTAGCTCATGCCTGTAATCCCAGCACTTTGGGAGGCTGGTGGGCGGATCACCTGAGGTCAAGAGTTCGAGACCAACCTGACCAACATGGAGAAATCCC
Organism: Cheracebus regulus; assembly: GCA_963574635.1. Classification (NCBI taxonomy): domain Eukaryota; kingdom Metazoa; phylum Chordata; class Mammalia; order Primates; family Pitheciidae; genus Cheracebus; species Cheracebus regulus. Next base: position 60,518 of record CAUYQU010046227.1, on the reverse strand, counting down.
ATTTCTACTAAAAATACAAAAATTGACCAGGCGTGGTGGTGCATGCCTGTAATCCCAGCTACTCAGGAGGCTGAGGCAAGAGAATTGCTTGAACCCAGGAGGTGGAGATTGAGGTCAGCTGAGATTGCACCACTGCACTCCAGCCTGGGCTACAAGGGCAAGACTCCGTCTCAAAAAAAAAAAGAGCCCCCATGGGCCCCACACAGCCCACTCTTGAGGCCTGGACTGAATCTCAGCTCTGCTACTTGCTAGCTGTGTCGCCAACCTCATGGGCCTTGACGTGCTACCCTGTAAGTGAAGAACACTGCTCAGCCTGAGAGTATCATGGGATGAGTGAAGTCACTCACGAAGCCTGCTCAGGAGGGCCTGCCACAGGACACAAACCAATGAGCAGGAGGTGCTGTCACTGTGTCTTACACAAGCTGGCAGGGTCCTCGAAAACCCAGTCTGAAAAAATACTAGAGGTGTGAGAAGCTGCCAAGGAAGACTCAACTGCCCTGGGAAATTTCAGCTCTCAACGTGAGTGTGGTGGGCAGGGGTGGGCACCAGGATGCTGACCAGAGCCAGTACAGAGAAAGATGCTCTCCTCCCTGGGACACATTCCCTCACCACCCCAACCAGGACACTCTCAGAAAGCCCTGTCCCCGCTACCACTCTGAATTCTCAAAATGTGCTCCAAGCCCAACACTCTCAATAATGAATGACAAAGCACGATACCTGACTGCACTGGAGGTGGACGACGCTGGGGGCAGGAGCTTCGGTCCCAGGTGGGAAAGGCTGAAGCGATAGAGGGGCTGGCTCCCCAGGGAGGGAAGGGCTGCACTCCAGGGGTTGGTGGTGTTCAGCCTGGGCGCAGACCGGGCCCCAGAGAGTGAGGGCTTGTTGTACGGCGCAAAGGCCTGGTGCGTCCCAAACACAAAACTGGTCCTGTGCGGGGGGTGCTGGGGGGTGGGGTATGCAGGGAGGTTGGTCATGGAGTGGCGGTAGCGGCCTAACACGGGGCCAGTTCCGCTGCTGCTGAGGCACTGGTGGCAAGAGCAGGCGATGCCCGTGTGGCCCGGCGGAGCGATGACGGTGGTCACCGGGTAAGGGGGCCCTGCTTGGCGCCGCACGCTGCGGCAGAAGCTGGAAGTCTTGTTGGTCTGTGTGTGGGTGGTGTAGTTGATGGTGTAGTTGTACCCCAGGGGGGCCAAGTCCACGAGCTGGTTGCCCCTGGCCACCTGCTGCTCCAGATAGTCACAGACGCTGGCTTCGTAGGCAGTCCAGGAGCCATCGTCACTCAGCCACTCCCAGACAACACCTCGGCCAGGGGCTGAGTGCTGGGGGAAGAGGTGTCTCCGCACCGCCCGCATGGTGCCTGTTTTCAAAGGAAAACAAAAGGTTAGTCTGCTAGCACTCCCAGAACGCACAGAATGACCAAATTCTTTTTCTTTTTTTTGAGATGGAGTTTTACTTTTTTTTTTTAATTATTATTATTTTTTTATTTTTTAAGAGACAGGTCTCACTATGTTGCCCAGGCAGGAGTGCAGCGGCTATTCACAGGCACGATCCCACTACTAATCAGCATGGGAGTTTTGACCTGCTCTGTTTCCCACCTGGGCCAGTTCACCCCTCCTTAGGCAACCTGGTGGTTCCCCGCTCCTAAGGGGGTCACCATATTGACACCGAACTTAGTGCGGACACCCGATCAGCATAGTGCACTACAGCCCAGAACTCCTGGGCTCAAGCGATCCTCCCACCTCAGCCTCCAGAGTAGCTGGGACTACAGGCACGCACCACCGTGCCTGGCTCGAGTTTTACTCTTGTTGCCCAAGCTGGAATGCAATGGCACAATCTCAGCTCACTGCAACCTCTGCCTCCTGGGTCCAAGAGATTCTCATACCTCAGCCTCCCAAGTAGCTGGAACTACAGGCATGCGCCACCATGCCCGGCTTCAAATTCTTTTTTCAACAGCCAAAATAAGCAAATAGGAACACAGTAGGTACACAGTCATGCTGCTATTTGTTGATTTATTTATTTTTAGAGACAGGGTCCCCCTTTGTCACCCAGACTGCAGTGCAGTGATGTGACCATAGTTCACTGCCACCCTGACCTCCTGCCTTAGCCTCCTGAATAGCTGGGACTATAGGCACATGCCCCTACACCAGCTAACTTCATATCAGGCACTACAGCACCCGCCACTTTCACTCCCCGATTAACACTCTCTGCTCTCCACAACAATGTACAATTTCCGTGTTATTATTTATCCTGTCTGCTATCTTTCTCAGTTGACTTCACACACCATGAAGGCAAGGACTTGGGATCTGACTGACAGCCACAGTTTCACAGTGTTCTCTACGACACTCCTGACAAAGATTAACACAGAGTTTCCAGGGCTGGGCATGGTGGCTCAAGCCTGTAATCCCAACACTTTCGGAGGCCAAGGCAGGAGGATCACTTGAGCCCAGGAGCTGAAGACCAGCCTGGGCAACATGGGGAGACAGGGAGACTCTGTTTCTACAAAAAACAAAACAAAACAAAAACTCAGAAGAAAAACCCGTTTTTAAAATTTTAAAATTAAAATTAAAATCGAAAAAAAAAAAAAAGAAATACCAGTTTCTCAAGTCTAAGCACTGGTGACACTCTGGGCCAGTAATTCCTTGTTGCAGGGTCTGTCCTGTGTGCTGCAGGATGGCGAGCGGCCTCCCTGGCCTCCACCCACCAGATGCCAAGGGCACCCCCACCTCCCACCCACTCAGCTGTGACAACCAACAATGTCTCCAAACATTGTCAGCAGATAGCCCTGGGGACAAAATCACACCTAGTGACAACCATCAGATTAAAGGAAGGGACCGCTGGAGAGGAAACTGGGGCCTCATTCTCAATAATACTGATCAAAACACACTGCAGGTTCAGGTGTGGTGGCTCATGCCTGTAATCCCAGCACTTTGGGAGGCCGAGGCGGGAGGATCCCCTGAGGTCAGGAGTTCGAGACCAGCATGGCCGACATGGAGAAACCCAATCTCTACTAAAAATATAAAATTAGCCGGGCATGGTGGTGCATGCTTGCAATCTCAGCTACTTGGGAGGCTGAAGCAGAAGAATTGCTTGAACTCAGGAGGTAGAGGCTGTAGTGAGCCAAGATCACACCATTGGACTCCAGCCTGGGCAACAAGAGTGAAACTCAGGCGTGATGGCACACGCCTGTAGTCCCAACTACTTGGGAGGCTAAGGCAGGAGAACTGCTTGAACCCAGGAGGTTGCAATGAGCGGAGACTGCACCACTGCACTCCAGCCTGGCGCCTGGTGACAGAGAGAGACTGTCTCAAAAAAAAAAAAAATTAGCCAGTTGTGGTGGTGTGTGCCTGTAATCCCAGCTACTTGGGAGGCTGAGGCAGGAGAATCACTTGAACCTGGGAGGCAGGGGTTGCAATGCCAAGATCATGCCACTACATTCCAGCACGGGCGAGAGCGAGACTACCTCTCAGAAAGAAAAAAAAGATCAATACTCATCGCAGACCAAAAAGCAGAAAGGCACACATGCAGAGGGGTGCAGTGGCCTGCCCAGGTCACACAGCCACTGGGCGGTGGGGCAGGGCCCTCTGAACTCTCATGGCGCACCACCTCCATGCCAGTCTGCCTGCCAAAGAGACCCTGCAACCTCTGCAGTCGGGACAGGCATCTCTGCTTTGGAAGACAAGGGAAAGGGACTCCCACAGCACCTCTCCCACCGGGAGCTGCACTCAGTCTAGGTGGGAGAGGTTCCCACTCACAGTACCCGCCCACCATGTGAGCTGCAGAGATAGGGAAGAAACTCTGTAGGTCACATCCATCACCCCAACAGCTAGCACAGAGGCTGTGGGAAAGCAGGTGCGGCGCCCAGGTATCTGCAAAAGGCAGTGTTTTACCGGTATCCTGGCGGAACTGGGTCCAGCTGGGGAGGTCGATGATGTAAGGGGCCAGCGAGGGGTCTGCCTGGCCCAAAGGGATGCTGTGGGCCAGGCTCCCGAGCCCGAAGCGCTGGCCCTTCTGCTGGACAAACTGCTGCTCGATGAAGCTGCAGACGGCGGCGCTGTAGGGGTGCCAGGTACCCAGCCCATCCTGCCATTCCCACACGGCCACAGCCACGGGGCTGGTGTACGCCTGAACCAGGGAAGGGCTTGGGGCCATGGCCATCTTCCCAAGGAGTCCCGCTGCTTTCCCAAACGGCTTCAGATCCCTCTGGCCTGGAGTCCCGGGGTCATTGCCCAGCGCCTCCGGCAGTTCTGTGAACAAGACAGACACGAGCAGTTACCAACGTGTATCAGTAGCCCTGAATCAGCCTCAGTGCAGGGGAAAACAGGCTTTTCCACAGCTGATTTTTTTTTGGGATATAGGGTGAGATATAGGTATACCCAGAGTGAGACCTATTTTTTGGATATAGGTGTACCCAGAGTGAGACCCTATATCCAAAAAAAAAAAAAAAAATCTGAGACTGAGGGTCTCAGTCACCCAGGCTGGAGTACAGCAGTGTGATCTTGGCTCACGGCAGCCTCAAACCCTGGGCTCAAACAATCCTCGCACCTCAGCCTCCAGAGCAGCTGGAACAATAGGCATTTGCCACCACACCCAGCTGATTTTTTTACTTTGTATAGAGACGATGTCCATGTTGCCCAGGCTGGTCTCAAACTCCTAGCCTCAAGGGATCTTCTCACCTCAGCCTTCTCCAGTGCTGGGATCACAGGTGTAAGCCACCCCACATCATGGTTGCTTTTCCTCCCCTAACACCTTAAGGGCATCATCAATCAAGTACCTGATCCTGCCTCTTTGCTCTGGCAGCCAGGAAGAATTCAAAGTCAATCTTGCAGCCTACCTACCTCTGCACAGGCCCAGGAAGAAAGAGCAGCGTAAATTCTGGGTGCCAGTCACCAGCCCAGCTTTTTTCTTGCTACTGATAATTCCCCTCTGACCCAACTGCTTAGTGTATCATTTCATCCTGCATGGTGTTTTTTTTTTTTTTTTGAGACAGAGTTTCACTCTCGTTCTTGTCGCCCAGGCTGGAGCGCAATAGTGCAGTCTCAGCTCACTACAACCTCCACCTCCTGGATGGGTTCAAATGATTCTCCTGCCTCAGCCTCCCGAGTAGCTGGGACTACGGGCTTATGCCACCATGCCTGGCTAGTTTTTGTATTTTTAGTAGAGACGGGGTTTCACCATGTTGGCCAGGCTGGTCTCAAATTCCTGACCTCAGGTGATCTCCCCGCCTCAGCCTCCCCATTGGCAACCCCCGTGCTGAAGATGAGAACACACCATGTCTTGGAAAGACACAGGGCTTTTGGGACACCCACGAGGCAAACGCAGAGCTGGGACGTGCAGCACAGGTTCCAGGTCATGTCTCCAGGGTGCCCTGGAAGCATCACTGACCACAAAGGAAGCCCTAGATGGACACTGAATCACCCCTCTCTGGCCTCTCAAAGGCCCTCTGTACCCATTTCCCTACCTGGCTCCTGCTGACCGGCCACCAGGCCCAGGGAGCTCTTCTCCACATCCTAAGCTCCCTACCTCCTGAGACCTCTTCCTCCCAGTCACTCCATCCCACCCCTTCCCTTGTGAACACTCCACATCCTCCAGGTCTGGCTTGAGTCGCTCAGGATGACCCATCACACGCCCTCTGCCCCCTCCACAGCACCGACCAGAACCCTACTGACTGCGTCCATGCGTGGCTGTGACCATGGTCTTTCTGCCCGTCCCAAGGTGGCGGCAACCCCAAGCCTGCATTGTTCACAGCTGTAATGCCAGCACCCAGCAGGGGCATGCCATGTGGTGAGTGTTCTAGAATGTTCTATACACTGCTTCAGAATGACAGAGTGAATGTGGACAATGATTCCACTCAGCACCTGCAGCTGTGTGAATAAGAGGCCTGTAAATGCTCCACATGATGGCTGCCCCCCAGGCCACCAGCTGCTGGAGTGCAAGAACAGGGTCCAACATTAAATGGACTTGTCTCTTCTAAGCTGCACAGACTGACAAGGTGACACTTCTCCCACTTACGGACAGGAAACTAAGGCTGAAAGAGGTCGAGGGGACCAGGTGTGGTGACTCACACCTATAACGCCAGTGTTTAGGGAGGCTGGGACAGGAGGGTCGCTTGAGCCCAGGAGTTTGAGGCCAGCCTGGGCAACATAGTGAGATCCCATCTCTGCAGAAAATTTAAAATTTAAAAAGTAGCCAAGTGCAGAGGCACACCTAATAGTCCCAGCTACTCGAGAGGCTGAGGCAGAAGGATGGTTTTAGCCCAGGAGTTGGAGGCTGCAGTAAGCCATAATCCCCAGGCATTCCAGCCTGGGTGACAGAGGTCTCGCCTCTAGAAAACAAAAACAATCTAAGACGATACAGCAAGTGTGTGCACGCCAATGCCAGAGCTCATGCCTGCTTGTTTTCAGGGGCGGCTCCAGATCTGTCCCCCTTCCAGGGCAGGTGGTCTCATCCTCCTCATTGAAACCTTGATGGAGTAGTGCAGTCTGGGACCACAGCAGAAGCCCAGGGTTCCCGTCTTATCATGAGCCATGTGACTATGAGAACGTCACTGTAACTATCTGGGTGTCAGTCTCCTCAATGGCAAAATGGGGATAAAATATGATGTGTGTGCTTGAGGGGACAGTCATGGGAATCACCAGATTGTATCAGTGGGGGCCCTACTGGCCAGGGTCCTGAATGGGTGTGTGTGTTGTCACAATGAGGGTGTGCAGTGCTTGAAAGATGCCAGTCCTTCTTTCCTTTCCTTTCCCCCCCCTTTCAGCAGGGCCAGTAAGTGAAGCCCAAGGGGAAGTTCACACTGAGCCTTCCTCGCTAAGAAAACAGGCCTTATAGCCAGACTGACCTGGGTATGTTCTCTGTGCTGCCTCTTAGTAGTGTATGTGTGACCTTGATTGAATAACTCAAGGTCACACATATACTACTTAATAAAAGGTGACCTTTATTTATGTATTTATTTAAATAAGTCACAAAAGGACATTTATTTTTTAGAGTCCAAGTTTCACTCCATCACCCAGGCTACAGTGCAGTGGTGTGATCACCACTCACTGCAGCCTCACAACCTCCTGAGTTAAAGCCATCCTCCTGCCTCAGCCTCCCAAGTAGCTGGGACTACAGGCATGTGCCACTACACTCAACTGATCTCTTAATTTTGTGTAGACAGGGGCCTCACTCTATCACCCAGCCAAGACTACAGACATGCGCTGCCACATCTGGCTACCGTATCATCTTGATGGAAGTATCTGAGCTCTCCAAACGTGCTTTCTTTGGGAAAATGGAGTTAACAACATGTATCCTAAGTGCTTCTCATGGGGATAAGACAGACAGGTGTGTATAAGGCGCCTACACAAAGCACTAGGCATGCAGCAGAGAGTCGGCCCACTTTGGCCTCCCTGCCTCTCCTGGCCCCTCACCCCCAGCACCTGCCCACCCTTTCCCTCTCAGGAAGGGATGGCTGAAAGGTCAGCCCTGAGTACATAGCATGAGAACACAGGTGAGTCAGGCCTGCAACAACTCCGAACACACCTGTGGGTGCCAGGCCCGCCACAGAGCTGCCAGTTCCTCCAACAAAAGCTCACAATCCAACCTGAAGGATCAGACTTGGGGTGCCCTCGGGTGGGCGGGCGAGAGGGTTCAGCTCAGTGTCTTCAATTAGAAGTGTAACCACAATGAGGTACAAATCAGAGGACTACCTTCCAAGCCAATTACTCCCAGGTGTCACTCATCTCTCTGGCACCCAGGGCTGCCTCCATCATCAGCACACGGGGTATGTCCCAACATGTCCTCACGGCCAGGATGAACCAACTCTCCTAACTCTGCAGAACAGCCTGGGAAATACAGGCAAGAACTTCAGCTAAAACGTTCCACGAAGGCATGCAGCCTCCCCAGTGGAGGGGGTGCCACGGCCCAGGCCCTAGAAGGGTACTGGAGACTCCAGAGGAGGACCGGGCACACAAGCCCCTCCATGACCAGCCACTGTTCTTACTCACACCAAGCCCTCCACCTTTGATACCTTATATCCAGCCACATCTAATTCTAGAAAGTTCCAGAACATTCCAAGAGACTTATCACCTTCTAGCAATTTGATCCTCCCTCTATACCAGCCCCTAAGCAAACAAGCCTATTCTTCCAGACCCACCATGGCATCCCCTCTCCTGGGCCCTTTGACCCACACCCTCACCAGAGTGGGCTGGCTCCACCCACCTTTGTGTGCACGCTCTCAGCATAGGCCACTTACGCAAGCACAGCTGCATTTGCTGGTTTCAGTGGCCTTCTCCACAGCAAAACAGAAACTCCCTGAGGGCAGAGCTGGGGCTGCAGCTCTTCAGGTGCCCAACATCCCAAAGGCTCAGAAACACCAAAGGAGAGGTGAGCCTTCTGCTCTGAGGGCAAAGGCGCCTTTGAGTCACTGCCAAGAAACACCCACTGTGTTCCCCTTGAACCCAGCAATTACGCACAACACAGCGGCATGCCGGTGCAGCAGGCTCTGCAGCAGCCTCGGCTCAGCCATCACTTAGCTGCAGTTCAAAAACCTAATTTGCTTCTGCTCCTAATGATGTGGGTGATTTAGGGTGTTCTTCATTATGAAAATTATTAGTATTATAATTGGCCATGGGAAAAAGCCTCAATTTGGAGGCACTTTACAATAAGGGAATTCTTACACCAATTATGGAACATTCTAATGATGGAATACAAATCAGTCTTAAAAAATGAAAGAAAGGGCTGGGCGCAGTGGCTCATGCTTATAATCCCAGCACTTTGGGTGGCCAAGGCAGGCAGATCACTTGAGCCCAGGAATACGAGATCAGCCTGGCCAACACGGCAAAGCCCCATCTTTACAAAAAAAAAAAAAAAAATTAGCCATGTGTGGTGGCGCGTGCCTGTAGTATCAGCTACTCAGGAGGCTGAGGTGGGGGGATTGCTTGAGCCCTGGAGGTTGAGGCTGCAGTGAGCTGTGACTGTACCACTGCACTCCAGCATGGGTAACAGAAAGAGACCAGTCTCATAAAAATAAATAATTAAAAATTAAAAGTCTAGAAAGAACAACACTAAAACGTCACTAGAATTAAAGAATTATGGGGTATTTTTTCTTTTTTTTTTTATTTTTGAGATGGAGTCTTCCTCTGTTGCCCAGGCAAGAACACAGCTCTTCAGCTCACTGCCACCTCTGGCGCGACTTCAGCTCACTGCAACCTCTGCCTCCCAGGTTCAAGCAATTCTCCCACCTTAGCCTCCCGAGTAGCTGGGATTACAGGCACACACCACCATGCCCGGCTAATTTTTGTATTTTTAGTAGAGACAGGGTATCACCACGTTGGCCAGGCTGGCCTCAAACTCCTGACCTCAAGTGATCCGCCCACCTTGGCCTCTCAAAGTGCTGAGATTACAGGCATGAGTCACCGTGCCTGGTCTATTTTTTCTTTACCTCTTTCTGTACATGCAAATGTTCTCTAATACTCACATAACTTTTTAATGATCAAAAATTTTTTTAAATTATCAACAACTTAGACCAGGAAAAACCAACCTTGCTTTTCCCTTGCATTCTCTCGTCAGATTTTGTTGCAAATCCCTGTCCACAGCACTGTGGCTGAGGCACCATGGAATGCTACTGTTCTACAGGAGACGTGTTTTCATCCAAAAGACAAAGGGAAAATTATCCAAAAGCCTTTCTAGTCTCAGGGGATTTAGAAAAGCTTTAGAACAAGATTTGTGCTGCTGGCACAAGAATCTGAGTGGAAATCATCCTGCCCAACTGTGAGCCCCGGGGCGGGTGAGCCAAATGCACGGATTCACTGCATTTGTGGCCTCTGGGAAGATGGTCTTAAATGCAGATTTTAAACAGGTATTCTGGCTGGGCACGGTGGCTCATGCCTGTCATCCCAGCACTTTGGGAGGCCAAGGTGGGCGGATCACGAGGTGAGGAGTTAGAGACCATCCTGGCCAATATGGTGAAACCCCATCTCTACTAAAAATACAAAACTTAGCTGGTGTGGTGGCAAATGCCTGTAATCCCAGCTACTTGGGAGGCTGAGGCAGGAGACTCGCTTAAATCCAGGAGGCAGAGGTTGCGGTGAGCTGAGATGATGACACTGCACTCCAGCCTAGGCGACAAGAGTGAAATTCTTTGTCTCCAAAAAAAAAAAAAAAGGAAGCAAACAAAGCCACAGGGCAGTTATGTCTCCCTCTCTAGGCCCTATGATTCAGGCAGTGAGAATAAGTTTCCACCCTTTTACAAGTAGAAACCCTCATACATGTGATCATATGCTCTCCATCAACATGTAAAATAGGCTGAGAGTAGTGGCTCACACCTGTAATCTCAGCACTTTGGGAGGCCAAGGGTGGGAGGATCACTTGAGGTCAGGAGTTTGAGACCAGCCTGGGCAACATAGCAAGACCTCATGTCTTAAAAAAAAAAAAAAAAAAAAAACCAAACTAAAACGTAGAAATGTGGGATGTGGCCGGGTGCAGTGGCTCACACCTATAATCCCAGCACTTTAGGAGGCCAAGATGGGAGGTTCACCTGAGGTCAGGAGTTTGAGACTAGCCTGGCCAACATGGCAAAACCCAGTCTCTACTAAAAAAATACAAAAATTAGCTGGGCATGGTGGCGGGTGCCTGTAATTTCAGCTACTTGGGAAGCTGAGGAAGGAGAATCACTTGAATTCGGGAAGTGGAGGTTGCAGTGAGCCAAGATTATGCCACTGCACTTCAACCTGGGCAACAGAGGGAGACTGTCTCAAAAAAAAAAAAAAAGAGAGAGAGAGTAATGTGGGATGCTGTTTTTGACACAGAGGTGGCCTCTATTCCTATTTTTCTTCAAAAGGATCATGAAGCTCCTTTGCAAAATAGGAGAATTCTTTTCTTTGAGACAGAGTCTCGCTCTACCACACAGGCTGGGGTACAGTGGCGCAATCAAATCTCGGCTCACTGCAACTTCTGCCTCCCAGGCTCAAGTGATTCTCGTGCCTCAGCCTCCCGAGTAGCTGGAACTACAAGTGTGCACCACACCACACCTAACCTTTTAAATTTTTAGTAGAGACGAGGTTTCGCTATGTTGGCCAGGCTGATCTTGAACTCCTGGCCTCAAGTGATCTGCCCATCTTGGTCTCCCAAAGTGCTGGGATTACAAATGTGAGCCATAGCGCCCGTCTGCATAATGGGAGAGTTCTGAGAAGCATGGACTGGAAACCAGTGAGAGGAGATATTACAACCTCTTGCCAGCTCTGATTCCACCAACATGCTCTAAATTTTCCAGACTCAACCCACACCGCTGTTCAAGTTCTATTTTCTAAGCTGTTTCTCTTTCGGGCACTTTCCAAGCGGCCTGGGTCTGAAACTCTACACCCCAGCAGCTGACACAGTGGGCATGACCTGGAACTAGAAATGACCTTTTCATAGTGTAGACGGCCACCTACGGGAGATGCTTTGTTAGAAAGCCTCTCCAAAGACCTGGGAGAGTCGAATCCTGACACAAACATATCAAAGAAATGTTCTACTTTACTAGAAATTTTGTTTAAAACATACAAGTTAAAATCAGTGGCTGAGCATGGTGGCTCACACTTGTAATCTTAACTATTCAGGAGGTTGAGGCAAGAGGATCGCTTGAGGCCAGGAGGTCAAGACCAGTTGCCTGGGCAACACAGAGAAACCCCCATCTCTGTTTATGAAAAAAAGAGAAAAGAAAACAATTTGGAAATATATATATCAAAAGGTTTAAAAATGTCCACTTCCTTTGATCCAATAATTAAGACTCTAACTTAAGAAGATTAGAGAAGAATTCTGATGTGAAGATATTCACTACAGTACTATTTCTATTATGTAAAACAGGGCAACGCCATAGAAATCAATAAAATATTAACAGCTGTCTTTGAGTAGGGAAACAAAAGGAGACTTTTTTTTTTAACTTCTTTTTTTCTTCATATATAGGAGACCTTCTCTTTAACTTCCTAGTATCTGAACTTTTCACATTTTCTAAAGTGAGAAAGTATCACTTCTGTTATCAGGAAAAAAAACTGTCCTGGCCAGGTACAGTCACTCATGCCTGTAATCCCAGCTCTTTGGGAGGCCGAGGTGGGCAGATCACCTGAGGTCAGGAGTTTGAGACCAGCTTGGCCAACATGGTGAAATCCCATCTCTACTAAAAATATAAAAATTAGCTGGGCATGGTGGCATGTGCCTGGTTATCCCAGCTACTTGGAAGGCTGAGACAGGAGAATCCCTCGAACCCAGGAGTCGGAGATTGCAGTGAGCTGAGAACCACGCCATTGCACTCCAACCTATGCAACATGAGCCTCAAAAAACAAACAAACAAACAAACAGAAACCTCTCCTTAAAATGCCAAACATTTTTAAAAGGTCATAAATATAAATCAAACCACTACCACCCCTGTGTCTCACCATCATTACTTTAAATGGCTACTGTTATCCCAGTTCGGTTTCACTAATATCAGGCCCTGTCAACTTAAAATGGCACCTCCCTGACAACAGACACATCCCCTCATCCCTGAGTTCCAAAACACGGAAGAACAAATCCTCCATGTTCCTATTACAGTGGTCCTGTGAGCACAGAGAGATGGGGCTTTGCTTGTAAAGATATCACTCAAGCGGTGCCTCCCACATCTTACTGAGAGATGACACAAAACTAGCATGTGATCTGTCCCTCGCACAGTGGGTGGCTGGAACGGAAGTGACAACTCTTCCAGCTGGGGCCTGATGAGCCCTCAGGGGACAGGTCAGAGCAGAACCTTCAAAAGGACAACCATGGTACAGGCACCAGTAACCTACAGTTCCCTTGGGGTCAACCAGCTTCTCCAAAACCAAGAACCCGCTGGCTCCCGGGTGGCCAAGAGCAATCTGACCACCTATAACCAGTCGGAGGGCGGAGCCCTGGTTTAGGGCCTACCCAGAGGCCAAAGTGGGGGAGTAATGGGGACAGCAGCGGATATATGATAGTAATAGCAGGCCTGGTGCGCCGCTCACACCTTATAATCCCAGCACTTTGGTTGGCTGAGGAAGAACTGCTTTGAGCTTGGGATTTAAGGCTGCAGTGAGCTATGATGGTGCCACTACATTCCAACTTGGGCAACAGAGCAAGACTCGGTCTCTTTTAAAAAAAAATAACAGGCCAGGTGCAGTGACTCACGCCTGTAATCCAAGCACTTTGGGAGGCTGAGGCGGGTGGATCACCTAAGGTTGGAACTTCAAGACCAACCTGACCAACATGCAGAAACCCTGTCTCTACTAAAAATATAAAATTAGCCGGGCGTGGTGGCGGGCACCTGTAATATCAGCTACTCAGGAGGCTGAGGCAGGAGAATTGCTTGAACCTGGGAGGCAGAGGCTGCAGTGAGCCAAGATTAAGCCATTGCACTCCAGCCTGGGCGACAAGAGCACAACTGTCTCTAAATAAATAAATATGAATAAATAAATAAATAAATAAATAATAGCCCAGCCGGGCATGGTGGCTCATGTCTGTAATCCCAGCACTTTGGGAGGCTGAGCTGGGCAGATCACAAACTCAGGAGCTCGAGAACAGCCTGGCCAATATAGTGAAACCCCATCTCTACTAAAAATACAAAAATTTGCTGGTGTGGTGGCATATGCCTGTAGTCCCAGCTACTCAGGAGGCTGAGGCAGGAGAATCACTTGAACCCAGGAGGCAGAGGTTGCAGTGAGCCGAGATTTTGCCACTGCATTCTAGCCTGCCAGCTTGGGTGACAGAGTGAGACTCCATCTCAAAAAAAAAACCAACAGTGGAGCAGGAACCCAAATCCAGGAACAGGCCCTTTGCTCCTCCCTCAGAATGAATGGAGACCAGAAATCAGACGTTTATGCCCTCGAAAAGCAGGCTTTTGTTCAGCACTTCTTGCAGATCGTCAGGGTGCTGACCGAGGATGAGGTGGGCACCCAGAGACGGGAGATGCTATTGCCCGGCTCCAGGAGGTCCTGGAGTGCAATGCCACTGGAGGCAAGTATCACTGGGCTTTGACAGTGCTAGTAACGTTCCAGGAGCTGGTGGAGCCAAGGAAACAGGATGCTGATAGTCTCCAGCAGGCCCTGACTACGGCTGGTGTCTGGAACTGCTGCAAGCTTTCTTCCTGGTGGCAGGTGACTTCATGGATTCGCCCCTCACCACGGGGGGCAGATCTGCTGGTATCAGAAGCCAGGCGTGGGTTTGGATGCCATCAATGATGTTATCCTTCTGGAAGCAGGTATCTACTGCCTGCTGAAGCTGCATTGCCAGGAGCAGCCCTATTACCTGAACCTGATCAAGCTCTTCCTGCAGAGTTCCTATCAGACTGACATTGGGCAGACCCTGGACCTCATCACAGCCCCCCAGGGCAATGTGGATCTTGGCAGATCACCAAAAAGAGGTACAAATCTGGTCCAGGCGTGGTGGTTCACACCTGTAATCCCAGCATTTTGGAAGGCTGAGGCGGACAGATCACTATGGTCAGAAGTTCAAGACCAGTCTGGCCAACGTGGTGAAATCCCATCTCTACTAAAAATACAAAAATTATCCAGGTGTGGTGGCGGGTGTCTGTCATCCCAGCTACTCGGGAGGCTGAGGCAAAAGAATCGCTTGAATCTGGGAGGCGGAGGTTGCAGTGAGTCGAGATTGCACCATTGCACTCCAGCCTGGGCAACAAGAGCGAAACTCCATCTCTAAAAAAATTAATTCATTAATTAATTAAATAAATTTTAAAAATAACATCAGTGGCCACCAAGTAAAGGTTTAGCATGCACCAGGCACTGTGCTTAGACCCGCCACCTTACTAGTAATTCTCATTGGTCCTTACAACCAGGGAAGCAGGTGACTGCACAGATATTTTGATTCCACAACTAAGAAAAGTGAGTCACAAGGAGACATGCAGCTAGCCCAAGGATATCCAGGGACTGAGAAAACCCAAATTTGCTTCCAGGGTTCCTGTCCTTCCCTACCAAGACAGACGGATGCCAGACAAACTGGCCTATAGATGTGTTTTGCTTGGGCTACTAAGGTTTGGCTTTTAAAACTTGAGCTGATGTTTAAAATTTGGAATATTCACCGTAAAAGAAAAAAAAATCTAGACTTCCAGCTTCTCTTGAAAATTAGAAAAGATGGTAACATTTGCAGGCGGGACCTAGATCCATGATCTACCTAGCGACAATCAGCTAAATTGCGACGGTGGCAGGGACATCCTCTCTAGGTGACCACAGCTACCACAACTCCCTATGGCTGGGGCCAGCATGCATTTCCTGCAAAAGACAGAACAAGTCTTTGCAACAACTCTGCCCCTAGACCACAAGAACAACCATAAACAATGTGTGAACAGGAGGGGCTGCGTATCAATAAAACTTTATGAACAAAATCTGGCAGTGGGGCTGAACACAGTGGCTTATGCCTGTATTCCCAGCACTTCAGGAGGCTGAGGGCAGGCAGATCATTTGAGGCCAGGAGTTTGAGACTAACCTGGCCAACACAGTGAAACTCTGTCTCTACCAAAAAAATACAAAGATTAGCCAGGAATAGTGGCATGTGCCTGTAATCCCAGCTACTTGGGAGGCTAAGGCAGGAGAATCACTTGAATCCAGGAGGCTGAGGTTGCAGTGAGCCAAGATCACACCACTGCACTCCAGCCTGGGTGACAGAGTGAGACCCTGTCTCAAAAAAAAGGCAAAGGGCCTGATTTGGCTGATGGACCATCGTTTGCAGACCCCCACCCTGTGGCCTTCCCGACATCTATTACCGTGCTTTCACACTCCTACAGTTGAGAAATATTTCTCTGAACTCATTTCTCTATCAAAAAGCGAGAGAGTGCTTTCCCTCTGGCTAGCTTTGCCAATAACACGCCCTGCCCTCTGCAGACATGTCAGCCTTTACCTAACACCTAAGGGTGAAATACAGCAGCCAACAGCACAGCAGACAGCATGCCAGCAGGACCCACCTCTGGGAAGCCCCAGGTGCTACCCAGAGCCACATCAGTCATTGATAACATCCTCTGTAGCTGGGAATCAGGCCCTGGCCTCCCTCTCCCTTCCTCTCTCCATTCCTCCTGGACCCTTGGGATCTGTTCCCATGGCTTCAATATTCCCCTACACACAGATCACCCAAAGCTGTCTTCATGATGCCCTGCCTGAGCCCCTCAAACCCTCAGCTCCTGCCATCTGGACCTCCTGGCTGTGCCCAGGGTGGGTCAGGCTGTTTCACGCCCTTGACGCTGCACTGAGAATGCCCATTCCACTTGTCCATTTACGCGTCTCATAGTTCCTACCTTGAGACTCTGCCCTGTGAGATCTTTCCTACGTCCACTCCTGCTCCACAGGCAGAAGTGGCCACCTCTAATAACCAATGCCCACATGATGTCTGAGTGCCATTATCTGTCTCCTCCACTGGAGAATGCATAAGCTCCTTAAAGGCAAGGATTATGTTCAGGAAAAGACTTTTCCAACCAGACCCAGAAAACTGAGTACTAATGAAAAAACACATTTCACTATGTTAAAATGAAGAATAGCTAATCAACAGAAGACGCCTTAAAAAAGTGGAAAAATAGGTTAAAAGCAGGGAGAGCCGGGAGAGGTGGCTCATGCTTGTAATCCCAGCACTTTGGGAGGCCAAGGCGGGCGGATCACGAGGTCAGGAGATTGAGATCATCCTAACACGGTGAAACCCTGTCTCTACTAAAAATACAAAAAATTAGCCAGGCATCATGGTATGTGCTTGTAGTCCCAGCTACTCAGGAGGCTGAGGCAAGAGAATCGCATGAACCCAGGAAGTGGAGGTTGCAGTGAGCCAAGATCTCGCCACTACACTCCAGCCTGGGTGACAGAGTGAAACTCTGTCTCAAAAAAAAAAAAAAAAAACCTAAGAAAAAAACAAAAGAAAGGGTTACCTCAGGATAAGAACAGAAAAAAAGTTCAAATGAAATGATTAGATGTATACTTTTGTTTCATGATCTCAGCTTTTGTTTTGGGTGCCTAGGTGGCCAGAGCTTACTACATTTATTAAAAATAACTTACTAAATAAGGAAAAGTAGGTCAGGCATGAACGCTGATGAGTGTGTACTAATCAATCTTGTTCTCGGCTCAGCTGATAAGACAAACAGCAAAGGGCTGCTGAATTCATCTGTGTACTCCAAGTGCCAAGCTCGAGCCCTGGCGCACAGAATTTCGGGAGGCATTTGGGGAATGAATCAGTGCTCTTCTCTCTAGCCCATGGCCTCATTTCCTGTCGGCCTCTTAATACCTTCAACACATCTGAAGCCAAATGTATCTTCCCCGTTCTCATTTTCCCCCGGGATTTCCCCCAAGCAACCAAGAGAAAAACCTCACTCAGTCCTCCCCAACCTGCTCCCCCAGGCCTGGCAGCTGCCTGGCCTGTTCTCTCCTCACCTCTGCAGCCCTCTGCTAAGACCTGACAGGGACCCTTAGGCCTCTCACTTTAATCAGTACTCTCTCCCAAATGGCTTCTTCAACTCTGCTTTCTCCCTCTGGTACATCTCAGACGGGGAACAAGAAGAAGCTTCCTGAACTACTGTTCTGATCCTTTCTTTTACACACCTCCCCTGGATCTCTAGAATGAAGCTCAAATTCCTCATGCTGACAGTCAAAGCCCATCCGTTTGGCCCCTCCTTCATCATCAACAATATTTGTCTATGCCCTTCCCTTCCATGCCCTCTCGTCTATCCCTCCCCCTCCACAATCCCGCTGCAGAGTGTCTATTCTATCCCTCCCCCTCCACAATCCCGCTGCAGAGTGTAGGTGATGCTCTGCTACTCCCATCTGCATCAGGATGTCGCTAGCCCCATGTCTCAGCTCCACCCTAATCCCACCCACTTGGTCCCCTGTCCTCACCTTACCCACCCTTTTACAGCCCAATTTAAACAGCACTTCCCACGATGACTAGATGTGCCCAGCAGAAAGCAAACACCCTCTAAATTAGCCAGGCGTGATGGTGTGCACCTGTAATCCCAGCTACTTGGGGAGCTGAGGCACAAGACTCTTGAGCCTGGGAGGCGAAGCTGCAGGGAGCTGAGATTGCGCCACTGCACTCCAGCCTGGGTGACCGAGTGAGACTCTGCCTCAAAAAACAAACAAAACGACAAAAAGAATGAAAGAAAACACCCTCTGATCAACCTCCTTTTTAGTCCTTTTCAGTTCTCTATGTTCATTTTCTCTCTTCCATTAGACTATGAGCAACTGAGGGTGAAACCACTTATCTGCCTCTCCCCCATCTCCCCCCCAGCACCCTCCCCCTCTCCCCAAGAAGCTGGCATGGTGTAAAGAGACTGTCACAGAGAACAATCAGGTCTAACCCATTCTACACGTTCCAGTGTGCGCCTTTAAAATGTCCCTCAGGAGGCCAGGCACGTGGCTCAGGCCTGTTATCCCAGCACTCCAGGAGGCTGAGATGGGAGGATCACTTGAGGCCAGCCTGGACAACAGAGAGAGAGACACTGTCTCTAGAAAAAGTTAAAATATGAGTTGGGCATGGTGGTAGGCAACTCAGCTACTCCAGAGCCAGGAATTTGAGACTGTGGTAAACTATGATCACTCTACTGCACTCCAGCCTAGGCAGCAGAAGTAGACCCCAACTCAAACAGATAATAAATAAAATGCCCCTCATGGAATTCTGCTAAAATCCCTTCTGCTCCTGAGTCTTGGCATGGCCCACATAACCCTCCCCGCTCAGCCCTCTGCCTGCTTTTCCAGCCTCCTCTACCACATACTAAGCTACTTACAGTAGCCCAGCTGTGTCCCAGTAGCTTCATGACTTTGCAAACGCTGACTCCTCTCCCAGGCGACTGTGCCCCACTTTCTAAGTCCTATTCCTCCTTCACAAACCCCCTCAACTACCACCTTCCAGAAGCCTTCCTGACCCTCCCCGCTCCCCTCCCTTCCTGGATGTGGGTAGGAGGGCCTTATGATTTTCCCCATCTCAGTATATGTCACACTGACAATATCTTATCACTGACTGTGGTTTGTCTTTTCCACCAAACAATGAGCTCCCAAAAGACAGAGATCTTGTCTGGCACCCAGGAAAGGTTTATGCAACAAAAGAAATGAAAACTGCCAGTTCAAATGCAGAAATCGTGACTTGTGTCTTCCATTCCATAAAGCATGTCTTAAAGTGGAAAGCATCTTCTAAGACTAGTTAAGCAGGAGAAGCAGCTGGCAAGATGCCACGGCAATTTATTTGAGACAGGTGGCAATCAACAATCAACTCCCAGGGTGACCGTTTATCCTATAGACCTCAAATTCCACCCTCCCCAGTTCCTCACCTTCTTTGCACCAGATAGAGAAGGCAGCAAGGTCAAGTCCCCATGGCTCTCACCTTTTCTCTCCTGAGAGCTGGCACAAACCGTCCCTTCTGGATGAAGACACCAGCTCCTTAGGAGGAATGACTTGTTTGAGTTCCCATCTTGATACAAAGCACAAACAACAAACACCAGGCAAATCTGAAAGGTTTGCTGACTCAGCAACACAATTTCCAAGGCACCTTTGCCAACAAGGAAGAAGATGATCAGGTTTTAAATTGGGAAACAGCAGTTAGTAAAAGCGAAGGTGCAGATGTTGGATCCCTGTGCTGTGCCTGGGGACTGAAAATCACCGGATTTATTTTCCGATAGCCTGGGTGGAGCAGAAGGTACAATCGTCCTCCTCCACCCACTTATCAAGGAGATGGTTGAAAAACAACAAAAAGCAAACAACAAAAAAAAACCCTGAGCCCTTTTATTTTTTATTATATATATTTTTTTGAGATAGAGTCTTGCTCTGTCACCCAGGCTGGACTGCAGTGGTGCGATCTCAGGTCACTGCAGCCTCCACCTCCCAGGTTCAAGCAACTCTCCTGCCTCAGCCTCCCGAATAGCTGGGATTATAGGCACGAGCCATCACATCCGGCTCTGACCCCTTCTTTTAATTAAAAAAAAAAAAAAAGTTTTGTTATCCCTCTGTCACCTATTCTGGAGTGCAGTGGCATGATCATAGCTCACTTGCAGCCTCCAACTCCTGGGGTCAAGCAATCCTCCTGCCTCAGCCTCCCAGGCAGCTGGGACTACAGGCGCCAACAGGCCCATCCAATTTTTTGTGGAGACAGTATCTCAGGAATCTTCTTCATTTTTCAGGCTTGTCTCAACCTCCTGGGCTCAAGTGATCCTTCCACCTCAGTCTCCCAAAGTGCTAGGATTACGGGCGTGAGCCACCGTGCCTGGCCTGAGGCCTTTCACAGAAAACCCTAAGAGAACTTCATAAGCCAGTCTGGCAGCTAAGCATCCAGGAAATCAACATACCAGAGACAGTAAATATTTGGCCAAGGTCACAGAGCAACCGAACCAGAGGGCTTGCTATCAGGATGGCTTAGGTAAGCCCGGATGGTGGCTACCAGAAAGTCTACCTTCTGTAACGCTAGAGGAGCTAGGAGGGCATGCAGAAATATTCTGAGTTTCTCAAGGGTCCAGGCGTCTGTACACATGCTATTTACTTCCATCGCTGTTGGCGCTTAGAGAAGAAGAGCCAGCTTGAAGGAGGAGGGCGGCTAGCTGAGAGAGTCGCGATGAAAGCGCAACTCCAGAAAAGGGAACCTAGTTCTAAATCTTCGTCCGCACTCCTTACGCACCCGCAGAAGTGACCCAGGAGGTCCTGGGAAAGCAGAAGGCCGACCCCAACCGGAGAGCAGGGAAGCAGAGTTAGAAGGCAAACTCCTCCAAAGTACAACCCTCAAACCATGAGTCCCTTCACCTGGAGGTAGACCCCAGTAGGACCCACCCCTCGTCAGGGAGCCGGTGGCAATCTCGTCACCGCCTCCTCTGGGTCCTGTGGGAAGGCGTGCGCTCCCCCGAGCAACCCGAACTCCTGGGGGCCGCGCCCCTCCGCCTGGGAGCCCCTCAGCCTCCACGCAGACGTCCCCTCTCACACCCGGCACCCTGTCCGGTCCAAGACTCCCGGAGCCTCACAAGTCCCCCAACTCCCGCCACTAGGACCTTGAGACTGGAGACCGATGCCCCGACATCCCTGAACTCCCGGGACCCCTGGGTGTCACCGCCGCCCGGGCCGTCGACTCCCCTCACACCCACGCCCGCCCCCTTCCGGTCCCGGCTCTGCTCCGGCTCCCCGCGCCACCCGGCGCCCTCGGGACCCCAGCCCCAGAGACGCGCAGGTGGCCTGCCCGCCCTCTCACCGAGGCTGAGGAGGACGAGGGGACAAGGCTGAGGGCACCACAGCGCTCGGGCTGCAGCTTCGGCTCGGCCTCGGCAGGTCTCCGGCTGCGGCTCCGACTCTCAGGAGACGGTAGCCAGAGTGAAACTCAGCGTCGCAGCTTCCGAGCGCGCCGCTGAGCATGCCCGGGGCGCGCGGCCTTCTGGGAAATGTAGTCCCGAAGGGGCCCTGGGACGGGCTGGGGGTGGGGCTCAAGGAAAGGGGCTCAACCCAAGGCGCACCTGCTCAGGTCTATGTTTTCTTCCTTCGCCTGTTCACTCATTCACTTATTCTTTAGTTACGGACTTCATTTTAACTAGTTTTTACTAGTATATACATGGTGCCAATTCAGGTGCTACTGTGTTTCTCTTGTTTTTCAAATTAATTTTAATTTAATTTAATTTAATTTTTTTTTTTTTAGAGATGGGGTTTCACCATGACGGCCAGGCTGGTCTTGAACTCCTGACCTCAGGTGATCCACCCACCTCGGCCTCCCAAAATGCTAGGATTACAGGCGCGAGCCACCGCACCCGGTGTAATTTTATTTTTATTTGTTGTGCAGATGGGGGTCTTGCAATGTAGCTCAGGCTGATCTCAAATTCCTGACCTCAAGCGATCCTCTTGCTTCAGCCTCCCGAAGCACTGGGGTTGCAAGTGTGAACCATCGAGGCCAGCCTTTTTAATTTTTTTTTTCTTTTTTTCATTTTTTCATTTTTTTTTTTTTTTAGAATCGGGGTTTCACCATGTTGGCCAGGCTGGTCTCAAACTCCTGACCTCAGGTGATCCGCCCACGTTTGCCTCCCAAAGTGCTGGGATTACAGACGTGAGCCACCACACCCAGCCAAGCCTTTTTAGATTTAAATTTTTGTGGGGCACGGTGGCTCATGCCTGTAATCCTAGTAGTTTGGGAGGCCGAGGCAGGAGGATCATCTGAGGTCGGGAGTTCACGACCAGCCTGACTAACATGGAGAAACCCCGTCTCTACTAAAAATACAAAAAATTAGCCGACATAGTGGCACATGCCTTAATCCCAGCTACTCAGGAGGCTAAGGCAGGAGAATCGCTTGAACCTGGGAGGCAGAGGTTGTGGTGAGCCAAGATCCGGCCATTGCACTCCAGCCCAGGCAACAAAAGCGAAATGCAACTAAAAAAAAAAAAAAAAAATTAAAATTTAGTCTTTTTCTTTTCTTTCTTTTTCTTTTTTTAAAAATTTTTGCAGGGCTGGGCGTGGTGGCTCACACCTGTAATCCCAGCACTTTGGGAGGCCAAGGTGGGTGGATCACCTGAGGTCAGGAGTTCGAGACCAGCCTGACCAACATGGAGAAACCCCGTCTCTAAAAATAAATAAATAAATAAAAATTAAATTAAAAAATAAAAGTAAAAAGTAAAAAATTTAAAAAAATAAATTTTTGCTACTGTATAGTGGGAGTGTGGGAGTGAATAGGTGAATCAAAAATGGTTTCTCTCCCAGGCACAGTGGCTCAGGTCTGTAATTCCAACACTTTGGGAGGCCAAGGCGGGCGGATCACCTGAGGTCAGGAGTTCCAGACCAGCCTGGCTAACATGGTGAAAACTTATCTCTATTAGAAATACTGTAAAAAAAAATTAGCCAGATGTGGTGGCTCCTCCCTGTAATCCCAACTACTCCAGAAGCTGAGGCAAGAGAATAGCTTGAACTCTGGAGCCTGAGTTGCAGTGAGCCAAGAAGCACCATTGCACTCCAGCCTGGGCAACAGAACAGAGTGGGAATCCATCTCACAAAAAGGAAAACAAAGAAGAAAGAAAGGAAGGAAGGAAGGGAGGGAGGGAAGGAAGGAAGGAAAGAAGGAAGGAGGGAAGGAGGGAGGGAAGGATGGAAGGAAGGAAGGAGGGAAGGAGGGAGGGAAGGAAGGAAGGAAGGAGGGAAGGAAGGAAGGAGGGAAGGAAGGGAAAAGGTTTCTCTCTCCTGGGAAAGCTCTGTGTCTAGTTGAAAAGTCATGCACTTAAACACACAATTACAATATAGTGGGGAAAATGTTTGGTTAAAGGAGAGCACAGAAGGGTATACCTAACTTGGGGGTAGGGAGAAGACATCACAAGAGAGATGAAGGCTGTGTAAAGGGAGTGAGGAAGGAGAAGATGCACTAGGCTATGGCAGGACATGAGGAGTATGGGGAGAAACCGGGGTAAGATTACGATGAACTTGGTGGGGCGTAGTGGCTTACGCAGTGGCTCACCCTCAAGCACTTTGGGAGGCTGAGGCAGGTGGATCAGGAGGTCAGGACTTCAAGACCAGCCTGGTCAAGATGCTGAAACTCTGTCCCTGGTAAAAATACAAAAATTAGTCTAGCGTAGTGGTGGGCACCTGTATCCCAGTTGAGGCAAAAGAATTGCTTGAACTCGGAAGGTGGAGGTTGCAGTAGCCGAGATCGCACCACTGCACTCTAGCCTGGGCAAGACTCTGTCTTAAAAAAAAAAAAAATTATGATGAACTTTAGATGATGTGATGATGTGAGTGTTCACATACGTGTACACACATTACATATATTGAATATTATATATATAGTTTCAGGAAGATCAAAATCCTCTGAAGCTTGGAGGACCAAGTATCCAGTTAAAGATACTTACCTGGAATAACATGATCCTAAGGTCATTGTTCCCTTGTCAGGGATTTTTTTTTTTTTCTGAGATGGAGTTTTGCTCTTGTTGCCCAGGCTGGAGTGCAATGGTGCAATCTCAGCTCACTGCAACCTCTGCCTCCTGGGTTCAAGTGATTCTCCTGCCTTACTTCCCAAGTAGCTGGGATTACAGGCATGAGCCACCACACTCAGCTAATTTTTGTATTTTTAATAGAGATGGAGTTTCACCATGTTGGCCAGGCTAGTCTCGAACTCCTGACCTCAGGTGATCCGCCCCCCTTGGCCTCCCAAAGTGCTGGGATCACACGTGAGGGCCACTGCATCCGGACAGAGTTCCATTTTTATAACATGAAAAGATGGACTATTTTTATTTGGGAAAAATAAAGAGTTCTGGTTGTGAAAAGAAGTAAAATAGGACAGTATGAAGAGGGAGAGTGGGGGGCATGGTCTTTATATTTTAGACAGGAGAGAGATGAGTGTGCTGACTTCTGAAACCGCAGCAGGATGTCTGTCCCCTGGGAACCTGGAAATGAGGGAAACAGGCTTGGCCACTTGCAAAGTGAACTTTAAACTCATATACATAGCAAAGGGCCAGAGACAAAAGAACTGCCTCTCTGGAGTGGGCTGGTTAAATAACCCCAGAACAGTAGGTAGCCCTAGAAGGAATGAGGAAGACTCCAAGTGCCCCAGATCTAGTAAGCCAAAAAGGAATTTTGAGCCAGGTGAGGTGGCTCACACCTGTAATCTCTAGCACTTTGGGACACCAAGGCAGGCGGATCACCTGAGGTCAGGAGTTCGAGACCACCCTGCCCAACATGGTGAAACCCTGTCTCTACTAAAAATTAAAAAATTAGTCGGGTGTGGTGGCGCGCGCCTATAATCCAGCTACTAGTGAGGCTGAGGCAGGAGAATCACTTGAACCCGGGAGGCAGAGGTTGTAGTAAGCCAAAATTGTGCTACTGCATTCCAGCCTGGTCGACAGAGTGAGACTCCATGTCAAAAAAAAAAAAAAAGGAACTTTCAGAATAGAGGATAGAGAATATGCACCTATTTGTGTTTTTTAAACAATTGCCTACAATAAATGGGCCTGCAGACAAAGTTTCTGGGAAGAAACCTAAGAAGGCCCCAAAAGCTAGGGGGATAAGCTGAAGAATTATTTATTTATCTTTTGAGACAGTCTCCCTCTGTCCCCCAGGCTGGAGTGCAGTGGCGTGATCTCAGCTCACTGCAGCTTCCGCCTCCCGAGCTCAAGCAATTCTCCTGCCTCAGCGTCCCAAGTAGCTGGGATTATAGACGCCCACAACAACGCAAGGCTAACTTTTGTCTTTTTAGTAGAGAAGGGGTTTCACCATGTTGGCCAGGCTGGATTTGAACTTATGACCTCAAATGATCTGCCTGCCTCGGCCTCTCAAAGTGCTGGGATTACAGGCATGAGCCACCGTGCCCGGCCAAGAATTTTTAAATATTTATTTATTTTTTGAGACAGTGTCTCCCAGGATGGAGTACAGTATCACAATCACAGCTCACTGCAGCCTGGACCCCCTGGGTTCAAGTGATCCTCCTGGCTCAGCCTCCTGAGGAGCTGGGACTACAAACGTGCACCACCATGCCCAGCTGATTTTTGTATTTTTTGTCGAGACAGGGTCTCACCATGTTGCCCAAGCTGGTCTTAAATTCCTGGGCTCGAGATTCTCTTGCCTCTGCCTCCCACAGTGTGAACCACCACCCTGACTGAAGTTTTAAAGATTTAGAGAGGGCTCCCGGCCGGGCACGGTGGCTCATGCCTGTTATCCCAGCGCCTTGTGAGGCCAAGGTGGGCGAGGTTGGGAGTTCAAGACTAGACTGGCCAACATGGCGAAACCCTGTCTCTACTAAAAATACAAAAATTAGCCGGGTGTGGTGGTGCACACCTGTAATCTCAGCTACTGGGGAGGCTGAGGCAGGAGAATCGCTTGAACCCGGGAGGCGGAGGTTGCAGTGAGCCAAGATGGGGCCATTGCACTGTAGCCTGGGCGACTGAGAAGACTCCGTCTCAAAAATAAAATAAAATTCTTCCTCCAGGTCCAAATATAAAAGAAAGAAAAAAAATTTTTTAAATAAAATAATAAAATAAAATGGCCAGGCATGGTGGTGGTAATCCCAGCACTTTGGGAGGCTGAGGTGGGCAGATCATGAGATCAGGAGATCGAGACCATCCTGGCCAACATGGTGAAACCCTGTCTCTACTAAAAATACAAAAATTAGCTGGGCGCGGCGGCAGGCACCTGTAATCCCAACTACTCAGGAGGTTGAGACAGGAGAATAGCTTGAATCAGGGAGTCGGAGGTTGCAGTGAGCCGAGATTGCGCCTCTGCACTCCAGCTTGGCGACAGAGCAAGACTCCGTCTCTAAATAAATAATAAAATAAAATAAGAGGGCTCCCTCCTGTCCAGCAGTACCCCTGCTCCCCATAACACACACAGTAGGGGAGTTTGCTGCTCATGTTCTTGCATAAAGCTCCACAGCCTTGGGCCAGTGGCAGGAGCAGCGGCAGGAAATGCTCCCGGCAGGGGTTCTTTGTCTGAAATTTTCCACCTAGAGATGGTGCCTTTTTTTTTTTTTTTTTTTTAACTCCTCAAAGGCTGGGGTTTGTTCAGTACACCCAAGGGGCCCGCCAGTGCTCTGAAGCAACTGAAAATGAATGACGTGGCCCAAGAAAGAATGTGACTGTTGGCCACAAAACGGGGAGTGGCGCTGAGCAAAGAAATTTAGATTCTTTTTTTTTTTTTTTTTTTTTTTTTTATAAAGATGGGGTTTCACCAAGTTGGCCAGGTTGGTCTTGATCTCTTGACCTTGTGATCCGCCCACCTCGGCCTCCCAAAGTGCTGAGATTACAGGCGTGAGCCACCACACCCAGCCAAGAAATTTAGATTCTAACACCCATAGTCCCAGCACCTGGGGAGGTCGAAGTGGGAGAGGATCCCTTGAGCTCCGGAGTTTGAGATCAGCCGTGGCGACAAGGCAAGACCCCCCATCTCTACAAAAAAATCAAACAATTAGCTGGGTGTGGTGGGACACCCCTGAGGTCCCAGCTACTTGGGAGGCTGAGGCAGGAGGATCGCTTGAGCCCTGGAGGTCCAGGCTGGGAGGCAGTGAGCTATGATGGCACAACTGCACTCCAGCCTGGGTGACATCTTGTCTCCAAAAAAAAAAAAAAAAAAGGTGTAGGGGCAGGGGCTTGGGTAGAGGGTGTTTGCAAACTGTTAGAACTTTTCTGATGAATGAACGGTGAGCGAGCACATGTACCTTATTTTAGATTTGCCGTAAGGGAATCAGTGAAAAGGGTGAGCTCCCACCCCCCGCCCCGATTTCCGCCCCCCCCCACAGGATGGAGTTTCATTTTTCTTGCCCAGGCTGGAGTGCGATGGTGCAATTCCGGCTCACTGCAACCTCCACCTCCAGGATTCAAGTGATTCTTCTGCCTCAGCCTACCAAGTAGCTGGGATTACAGGTGTGTTCCACCACACCCGGCTAAATTTTGTACTTTTAGTAGAGATAAGGTTTTGCCAGATTGGCCAGACTGGTCTCCAACTCCTGACCTCAGGTGATCTGCCTGCCTCAGCCTCCCAAAGTGTTGGGATTACAGGCATGAGCCACCATACCCAGCTGGGGGAGCACTTTCAAAACACGTTCCAAGGGGCTGGGACTTACATAAGATAATTATTTAGGGGAAAACTGGTCTAGCCCTCAGGGCTGTAAAGCCATCTTTTTTTTTAGACAGAGTCTTTCTTGGTCACCAAGGCTGGAGTGCAGTGGCATGATCTCGGGCTACTGCAACCTCTGCCTCATGGTTCAAGCGATTTTCCTGCCTCAGCCTCCTGAGTAGCTGAGATTACAGGCACCTGCTACCACGTCCGGCTAATTTTTTCCTATTTCTAATAGGGAGGAATTCCGCCATGTTGGCTGCAAAGCCATCTTGCTTTGGTTGGTTGTATAGGTCACACCTGGGGACGGAGCAGGCGCCATCACCGGGAGACACCAGGTGATGTCCATTCATCAGAAATAACGAGCAAAGCAGCTGTGGCTTCTAATCAGACCGTCCCTCCAGGGTGTTGGATGGAGTCCAATTAGCAGAGGCACTAGACAACTGAATTCTGCCTTTCCAAGCAAAACATCAGAAAATGCTCCAGCCCTTAGCATTGATGTTGGAACCCAGGATCTTGGCTTTGCTGGGATGTTCATTGAGCTTTTCTTGCTCTGGGTGAGCTGGGGGCTGGTTCCAGGATCGAACCTTCAGAGGCACTACGAAATGCCACCTGGAGTGGAGTTGAATAATTTTTTTTTTTAACTCTTCTTGCTATTATCAGAGGCATGTGAACCAGAGCAACTCCATCTTGAATACGAGCTGGGTAAAATGAGGCTGAGACCTACTGGGCCGCATTCCCAGATGGTTAAGGCATTCTAAGTCACAGGATGAAACAGGAGGTCAGTACAAGATACATGTCATAAAGACCTTGCTGAAAAAACAGGTTGCTGTAAAGAAGCCACCAAAACCCACCAAAACCAAGATGGTGACGAGAGTGACCTCTGGTTGTCCTCACTGCTGCACTCCCGCCAGCGCCATGACAGATTACAAATGCCATGGCAACAGGAAGTTACCCTAGATGCTCTAAAAAGGGGAGGCATGAATAACCCACCCCTTGTTTAGCCTATCATCAAGAAATAACCATAAAAATGGGCACCCAGCGGCCCTTGGCCCTCAAGTCTGCTCTGTCTATGGAGTAGCCATTCTTTATTCCTCTACTTTCTTTTTTTTTTTTGAGACAGAGTTTCGCTCTTGTTGCCCAGGCTGGAGTGCAATGGCACCATCTCGGCTCACTGCAACCTCTGCCTCCTGGGTTCAAGCAATTCTCCTGCCTCAGCCTCCCAAGTAGCTGGGACTACAGGAGCACGCCACCATGCCCAGCTAATTTTTGTATTTTTAAGTAGACACGGGGTTTCACCTTGTTGACCAGGATGGTCTCGATCTCTTGACCTCGTGATCCACCCGCCTCGGCCTCCCAAAGTGCTGGGATTACAGGCGTGAGCCGCCGCGCCCAGCCTTATTCCTCTACTTTCTTAAGAAACTTGCTTTCACTTTACTCTGTGAACTCGCCCTGAATTCTTTCTTGTATGAGATCCAAGAACCCTTACTTGGGGTCTGGGTAGGGACCCCTTTCCTGTAACACTATCATTCCCAAGTTTTGTTTTGTTTTGTTTTAGAGACAAGGTCTCACCGTTGTCCTGGGTGGAGTGCAGTGACGTGACCATGTGGGAAACTCCGGGCTCAAGCCGTCTCCCCATCTCAGCCTCTTAGAGTGCTGCGATTATAGGCTTGAGCGACTACAAACTCAAGCCTTTTCTCTTTTTCAATCTAAATTCCTTTTTTTTTTGTTTTGTTTTTGAGATGAGGTCTTGCTCTGTTACCCAGGCTGGAGCGCAGCAGCTGGATCTGTTAAAACACGCGCTCTGAATGAAGACACCTCTAAACAGGCTTTGTGTGAGCAACATGGCTGTTTATTCATCTGGGTGCAGGCGGGCTGAGGCCGAAAATGGTGTCAGCGAAGGGCGGTGGGACAGGAGTTGATTTTATAGGTTGTAGGGGAGGCTGTGGAAAGTTACAGAAGTTGCAGTTGGTGGTTTTCTGCAAGCTGGGAGGGGGTCGTAGGGTGTAGAGTCACGAGGTTGGCCAAGCTCAGTTACAAAGTCCAGTGGCTTTGTCAATTGAGGCTGGAATAAGAAACAATAGAAGAATGTCTCAGGTTAGTTATGTGCTGCAGGGTTTGACCATTTCTTCCAGGAACTCATCTTGGGTGTTCGTGCAGGTCACAGAGATGAACATGCTGTTCATGGTGCGGTCAGACCTTACAGGATCATAGCTCACTGCAGCCTCCAACTCCTATGCTTAAGTGATCCTCCCACCTCAGCCTCCGGAGTAGCTGGGTCTTCAGGCACTCACCGACATGCTTGGCTAATTTTTGTATTTTCTTTGGTAGAGGTGGGTTTCACTGTGTTGGCCAGGCTGGTCTCTAACTCTTGGGCTCAAGAGATCCTCCCATCTCAGCCTTCCAAAGTGCTGGGATTACAGGTATGAGCCACCATACCCAGCCCAAATTGATTTTTTTTTTTTAATTTCACATTTCCCCCTGTGATACAGCCCTAGGAGGTCCCCAAATAAATTCTTTTTTTTTTTTTTTTTTTGAGACGGAGTCTGGGTCTATAGCACAGGCTGGAGTGCAGTGGCAAGATCGGCTCAAAGTAACCTGCGCCTCCTGGGTTCAAGTGATTCTCCTGCCTTAGCCTCCCAGTGAACTGGGATTACAGGCGCCTGCCACCATGCCTGGCTAATTTTTGTACTTTTAGCAGAGACAGGGTTTTACCATGTTGGCCAGGCTGGCCTCAAACTCCTGACTTCATGATCTGCCCACCACGGCCTGCCATGGTGCAGGGATTACAGGCGTGAGCCACCTCGCCTGGCCTCCCAAATTAATTCTTTTGTTGTTTTTGAGGCAGAGTCTCACTATGTCACCCAGGCTGGAGTGCAGTGTCGAGATCTTGGCTCACTGCAACCTCTGCCTCCTGGGTTCAAGCGATTCTCCGGCCTTAGCCTCCTGAGTAACTGGGATTACAGGCGCACACCACCACACCAGGCTAGTTTTTGTATTTTTAGTAGAGACAGGGTTTCTCCATGTTGGTCAGGCTGGTCTCGAACTCCCAACCTCAGGTGATCCACTTGCCCCGGCCTCCCAAAGTGCTAGGACCACAGGCATGAGCCACCATGCCTGGCCCAAATCAATTCTTAAACAGTCTTATGACCCTAAAGTCAAAAATCCTATCTATAGGAAGAGTGGTATGCAACGGTCAGGAACCAGCGCTACCTGACTTTTAGCAACAAGGAAGTGGGCCAAAGTGCAGCCTGATGAATGCTAATTATAGCTCTATTTCTGTGCAGAGCCCAGCATGCAGTTCTTGTCGCTCCTGTGGGGATAGTTTCATTCTCCCTGTAAATGAACATTTTGGTGCGCTGGTTTGGGATATATGAGTTGCTCAAAAAAAGGGATCAGGACTGGCGTGGTGGCTCATGCCTGTAATCACTTTGGGAAGCTGAGGTGGGTGGATCACCTGAGGTCAGGAGTTTGACACCAGCCTGGCCAACAGGGCAAAGCCCCATCTCTACTAAAAATACAAAAATTAGCTGGGTGTGGCAACGTGTGCTTGTAATCCCAGCTACTCAGGAGGCTGAGGCAGGAGACTCACTTGAACCTGGGAGACAGAGGTTGCAGTGAGCAGCGATTGTGCCATTGGCACTCCAGCCTGGGCAACAGAGAGACTCTGCCTCCAAAAAAAAAAAAAAAAAGAAAAAAGAAAAGCACACTTGGACACTTGGTGACCGTGCTTGCTTTTTTGAGATAGGGTTTTTGTTAAATAAGAGCAATTTTGTTTAACTCGGGGGTTATTTAAAGATTGTTTCAAAATACGGATTTAGGAAGGAAACAGAAAGAAGGTGGGAAGAATCCCAGTAAGTAGGAGAGATGTGAAGAAAGTTATAAGTATGAGGATGTATTTTTGGTAAAGAAAGTTGAAAAGAGAGTAATTTTTCATTTTACAAAAGAGAGGACTTTGGTCAAAATCAAGAGGAAAGGAAAGTAAATTTCTGTCATAAAGTAGACTGCTGATATAAAAAACAAAGTATAGGACAAAATCGAAGGTTTAAGCAAGTTGTGAAAGGTTTGTGGAAGACTAATCTCATGAAAGGAATTTTGTGTGTAATTCAATTGGCTGAAATTAGAAGTGGATTACTTATAAGATTTTCTAGCCAGATATGGTGGCTTACACATGTAATCTCAGCATTACAGGCTAGGGGGGCCAAGGCACGCAGATCACAAGGTCAGGAGTTCGAGACCAGCCTGACTAACATGGTTACACCCTGTCTCTACTAAAAATACAAAAATTAGCCAGGCATGGTGGTGCGTGCCTGTAATCCCAGCTACTCAAGATTCTGAGGCAGGAGAATCGCTTGAACCCAGGTATATTGCTTATACCCATATAAATATATCTCAAGGTGAAATATCTCTTATTTTGCCAGTCCTGCTCATAAAATTTATTTTTTATTTTATTTTTAAAAATTTTAAATTTTCCAGCCTGGTCAATATGGTGAAACCTCATCTCTACTAAAAATACAAAAATTAGCTTGGCGTGGTGGTGCATGCCTGTAGTCCCAGCTACTCGGGAGGCTGAGGCAGGAGAATCATTTGAACCTGGGATGTGGAGGTTGCAGTGAGCCAAGATCGCACTATTACACTCCAGCCTGAGTGACAGAACGAGACTCCATCTCAAAAAAAGAAAAAAGATTTTCTAAAAATTGAACTTTTTGTGAGGCAGGATCTCGCTCTGTTACCCAGGCTGGAGTGCAGTGGTATGATCATAGCTCACTGTAGCCTTCATCTCCTGATCTCAAGTGTTCCTCCCACCTCAGCCTCCCAAGTAGACAGGACTGCAAGTGTGCACCACACCTGCCTAATTTTTATTTATAGTAGAGGCGAGGTCTTCCCATGTTGCCTAGGCTGAAAATTGAGCATTAATATCAAAAGTATACTGACGGATACGAGGCCACAATTTGGGACCCTATGTTGGAACAACAAGGTTTTTGTGGACCATTGATCTGCTCTTTTTTTTTTTTTTTGAGACGGAGTTTCGCTCATGTTGCCCAGGCTGGAGTGCAATGGAGAGATCTCGGCTCACTGCAACCTCTGTCCCCTGGGTTCAAGCAATTCTCCTGCCTCTCCCTCCAGAGTAGCTGAGATTACAGGCACTCGCCACCAGACCTGCTAATTTTTGTATTTTTTTTTTTAGATGGAATCTCGATCTTTGCCACCCAGGCTGGAGTACAGTGGCGCAGTCTCAGCTCACTGCAACCTCCACGTCCCAGGTTCGAATGATTCTCCTGCCTCAGCCTCCCAAGTAGCTGGGACTACAGGCACCCACCACCACGCCCAGCTAATTTTTGTATTTTTAGTAGAGATGGGGTTTCACCATACTAACCAGGCTGGAAAATTTAAAATTTTTTAAAATAAAATAAAAAATAAATTTTATGAGAAGGACTGGCAAAATAAGAAATATTTCACCTTGACATATATATGGGTGTGTTATTAATATATTCCACAATTGTATAATATATCTAGAAATCTGATGTGTCCTGGTATAAATACTATCAGTCAATTTTGGTTCAGAAATAACATTCTTGTCAATTGTGTCATTATAATGGACTCAGACCAGGTTTTAGCCATGACCCCTTGAAGTCTTCACGTCCATACTTAATTGCTTTAGTCTAATGCCTTTCTGAAAGTTTCTTGCAGGCAATTATAATCCCAAAGGGTTATGTGTTAAGGAATATTAAGTTTACCCAGCCCCCATGGCTCCTTTGTGGAGGATACCTTTTAGTTTGTAACTAGTGGTAGGCGGGTAACAGCTGCCTACCAGGTATATTTCTGAGTTATGTGTATATGTAGAACACTTGTGTATTAATAAGAATCACCTGTCAAAGAGCAAATAAATGGGTGGATGAATCTCTGCTCGGGACCTTCAGTCTGGAGAGCCGTCAGCCCTGCAGGCTCTCGGGCTGTTGGTCCTCAGGATAGATAGACTCTGTTGTGCTATCTGTGTGTCTGCCTCCAAATACCTTCAGCCCGCCTGAGGGGGGGTCTCCCGGCCGAGCTGGTTATTAGTAGTTATGTCTTCAAGGAGTTTCATGGAAAGATTGAAGTCTGACAAGTATGGGTTTCTAACAATTTTGAGTTCACATTATTGGACTAAATAAATTTCCAAAACTCAAATGAAGAAACTGATGGGTTGTGAAACTGCTAATACAGATCAGAGCAAGAATTAATTTAAAAACTGAATGAACTGATGAAAAATAATTATGGATTTTTTTTTTTCATAACTCCTAGGCAGGAGTGCAGTGGTGCGATCTTGGCTCACTGCAACTTCTGCCTGCTGGGTTTAAGTGATTCCCTTGCCTCAGTCTCCCGAGTAGCTCGGATTACAGGTGCATGCCACCATGCCCGGTTCATTTTTGTATTTTTAGTAGAGACAGGGTTTCACCATGTTGGCTAGGCTGGTCTCCAACTCCTGACAACAGGTGATCTGCCCGCCTTGGCCTCCCAAAGTGCTGGGATTACAGGCGTGAGCCAATAAACTCAGCCTGGATCTTTTTTTTTTTTTTTTTTTTTTAAGGCAGAGTCTTGCTCTGCCACCCAGGCTGAAGTGCAGTGGTGTGATCATGGCTCACAGGAACCTTGAACTCCTGGGCTCAATTGATCCTCCCACCTCAGCCTCCCAAAGTGCTGTGATTATAGGTGCGAGCCACCAGACCCAGCCAAATTATGGATTTTTAAGGCTGCTTTATGTCAAGCATTGCAGGTTCTTTTAATATCATTTTCCAGATTTAAAGGAACTTTTTACTTTTAAGGTTTGTATACTTTATAGTAATTTGGTAAAGTACTTTTGAAAACAAAAATGAAAATGTGCTTTTCCTCTCTACCTGAACCCTCCAGAATTTAGAAACAATTTATGATTATTCCTATTTTTACAGCAACATGGTTATTTGCATAGGTTCAATAATCTGTTCTCTGGCCAGGCGCAGTGGCTCATGCCTGTAATCCCAGCACTTTGGGAGGCCGAGGTGGTCAAATTACAAGGTCAGGAGATAGAAACCATCCTGGACAATATGATGAAACCCCATCTCTACTAAAAATACAAAAAGTAGCCAGGTGTGGTGGCACGCACCTGTAGTCCCAGCTACTTGGGAGGCTGAGGCAGGAGCATATCTTGAACCCCAGGAGTTGGAGGTTGCAGTGAGCCGAGATTGGGCCACTGCACTCCAGCCTGGCAACAGAGCGAGACTCCGTCTTGGGGCAAAAAAAAAAAAAAAAAAAAAAAATCTTTTCTCTTTAAAAGGATACAATTGGAAACATTGGTTATATTACCAAGGTTTTGACTAGAATATCATATTTGAGAATGTGCAAACAATACCTGTCTTCAGGGATCCTTCCCTTACAGTGATGCAGTAAAGAGCAGTTACTTCCTAGCTGACCCAGAAGCCTCCAGATGTCAGAGACAGCCGCAAAGTCTGATGTTCTAATGTCTGCCTCGGTTTGGCTTCCCAGCAGCAAGAGCTTTTTTGAAGCCCAATCTGAGATTCCTTGTCAAAATTTGCCACAAAGCAAATTATATATTTATATATTTCATTGCGGCGGTTTTTTGTTTTCAGACAGAGTCTTGCTCTGTGACCCAGGCTGGAGTGCAGTGTGGCACAATCTCGGCTCAAGCGTTCCTCCTGCCTCAGCCTCCCAAACAGCCATGAACCACATCTGGCTTCTTCCTGCCACTTCTAGCTTAGCAGGTGACTTCATCTATAAACAGGGGCTGACATGACTGCTTAGGGGAATGAATAGAGCACTTGGTGGCATTGTGGCTCACGCAAGAGGACTGGCAAAATGCTCCAGGCTTGGGGTCCAACAGCCACTTCTACCCGGGGCAATCTGTTTACTTCCCACCATCCTCTGTTCAGATGGGGAAGTTCTTTCCATTGGGGTTATAGCGAGGATTGGTCTTCGTGGCACACTTGGTATCCAGCACGTGTTGTTGGAGCTGTTCTCTGAGCCAGGACACACTGGGGAACTGTTCCTGCAATGAACACCCATCTCTTCCTTGCACTCAAGTTCTGTGGGGTTGCATCATTCTGAGAGTTTGTCCTTCATTCAGCTTCTGTCCTCAGCAGAAGGAGGAAGTGGCTGTGTCCGGGGAGGGGAGGAATCATGACTAGGATGTGACCCTGAATGTCAGCTCCCTGCCAGCTCCAGATGGGCCTCAGCAGGAGAGCTTCCCTGGCCCCTTGCAGCAATGACAGCCTCCAGCAGCAGTGTGAGAGGGCCCGGCCTTCCTGCCTCTTAGGGGAGGTAGACTGGAAATGAAAGGTAGTGACAAGCCACTGAGGGTTGTCTTGACTCCATTGCTTAAGCCTCCTTTCCCTAAAGTTTCCAGAAACTTCCTATTGCATTGGAAAGCCTGCAGGAACCAACACTTTGGGGGTGGGTTTATTTTTTGAGATGTTGCTCAAGCCATCCTCCCACTTTGGCCTCCCAAAGTGCTGGCATCACAGGCCTGACCCACCGTCTGTGGCTTTTTTTGAGCCCCAGCCTGTTACTCCCCTATAGATCACACCACAACCTGCTTGGGCCGAGAGCGGCTCACTCAGAATGATCCTTTTGTGCCAAGTCCCCTGGCTCAGGGCCCTTAACCACCCAAATCACCTGGGGATTTTTTTGAGATTGTCTTGCTCTTTTGCCCAGGCTAGAGTAGAGTGGCGAGATCTCAGCCCCCCGTAACCACTGCCTCCCGGATTCAAGCAATTCTCCTACCTCAACCTCCTGAGTAGCTGGGATTACAGGCACCCACCACCATGCCTGGCCAAATTTTTGTATTTTTAGTAGAAACAGGGTTTCACCATGTTGGCCAAGCTGGTCTTGAACTCCCAACCTCAGGTGATCCACCTGCCTCGGCCTCCCAAAGTGCTGGGATTCCAGGTGTGAGCCACCGTGCCCGGCCCAAGATGGGGCTTTAAATGATCCATTTCCAACAAAATCTCAGATGATACTGATGTTCACAGACCACACTTGGAATGTTAAAGGCCTTCCTTTTCTCAGGTTGAAAGCTACCAAGATCTTGCTCTGAATGCAGTCTAGACATCTGTCTGTACCCGAGTCAACACACAGGAGCCCATGCTCTCAGCCAGATGCCAGGCCAGAGATAAGCACCATGCCAGTTGCACCTGAGCATCTTCCAGCTTGGATGAGTTTATGCCTAACCCTGCTCCGTAGGCACCACCCACACGTTGCCCATAAGGACTGGCAGGCTCACAGCAGGTAGTCAGCCAGGCTGGGGGGCTGCAGAGAAAGTGAGCTTCTCAGTAACAATGGCTCGAGCTTGGGGCATGGCTGGAGCCAGCTACTGGGGGAGGCTTCACATCCCTCAGAAGTGACATGAACGCCTTCCCTAGAGAAGGGGGCACCATCCCCTTAGTAAGTATGCCTAGGGGCTGTGGCCAAAACCTGGGGGAGGGAAGCAGCCTATTTAGGGAGAATGACAAAGATCAGGGGAGGCTGAGAAGCAGGTCCCCTCAGTAAGGCCTCACGTCTATCATCCCAATGCTTTTGGGGGCCAAAGGGAGAGGATCACTTGAGGCCAGGAGTTCGAGGCCAGCTTGGGCAACCTAGCAAGAACCAGTTTCTACCAAAAATAGAATAAGTTGGGCATGGTGACTCATGCCTGTAGCCCTAGCTACTCAGGAGGCTCAGGCAGGAGGATTGCTGGAGATGAGGAGTTCCAGACTGCAATAAGCTATGATCATACTACTGCACTCCAGCCTGGCCAACAGAGTCAGACCCTTCCCTCTTGAAAGAAACAAGACAAGGCTGGGCATGGTGCCCACTTCTCCAAGGGAAGCGGGCAGCAAAATCTGTCCTGACGCTGGAGGAGAGGCCAGTTGTGATTGGGCCCTCTCAGCAGGGCAGTGAAGTGAGCTCTGTTGCTGTCTGGTTTTACCTGTCACCTTGGGCTGGAAGCTATGCTTGGGGCACGTTGGTATGAACTTGACCTGGCCAAGGCAGGGGCTCTGAGTTGGGGACTTTTGCTTTGGGGCTAGGAGGGCTGAGGACCTCTGCCCTGCCCCTGTTTATACTAGAGGCGCAGTAGTGGGTGCTGGACTGTGCTATGTGAGCACGCGGGGCTGGTATACACAGTCTTCCCCACCCCGACAGCCAGTACTAATTCTGATCTTCCGTCTAGTCACCACATCACGTACAGATATTGCTTTCTTCTTTTATTGGGAAGCAGACACAGGGTGGGAGGCAGTGCGACACCTCCTGGTGAGAACCAGGATAACAGCGGTCAGAGTCAGGAACGCCACCACAGCCAGGCCTGTGCCCAGCAGCAGCAAGGAGGTGTCAGCTGGCAAGGCCCACTGCTCCATTTCATGGTCACCAGTCCTGTCCAGGAAGATCAGCGGCCCCACAGTGACGTCTGCTTCTTCTGTCACTGTGGAAAAACACCTGTGGGTCATCTTAGGGACTAAGTCTCTAACCAGGAATTGCAATGTAGGTTTTACTCTGCCTTAGTGGGCTGACCTAGTACGTCTTTTTTTGTGTGGGTTAAGGAACAGAAAGTTTATCGATACCACCCACCAAAAAAAAAGCTTTCTAGACTAGGTGCAGTGGCTCACACCTGTAATCCCAGCACTTTGGGAGGCCGAGGCAGGCAGATCACCTGAGGTCAGGAGTTTGAGACCAGCCTGACCAACATGGTGAAACCCCATCTCTACTAAAATTACAAAATTAGCTGGGCCTGGTGGCATGCACCTGTAATCCCAGCTACTTGGGAGGCTGAGGCAAGAGAATCACTTGAACCCAGGAGGCAGAGGTTGCAGTTGAGCCAAGACTGTACCATTGCACTCCAACCTGGGCAAAAAGAGCAGGACTCCATGTCAAAGAAAAAAGAAAAAAAAGATGGCTTTCTTGGCCAGGCATGTAGTTCATGCCTGTAATCCCAGCACTCAGAACTTTGGGAAGCTGGGGTGGGCACATCACTGGAGATCAGGAGTTCAAGAGCAGCCTGGCCAACATGGAGAAACCCTATCTCTACTAAAAATACAAGAAGTAGCTGGGTATGGTGACACATGCCTATAGTCCCAGCTTCTTGGGAGGCTGAGGCAACAGAACAACTTGAATCCAGGAGTCAGGGGTTTCAGTGAGCCAAGAGCATGCCATTGCACCCCAGCCTGGGCAACAGAGTAAGACTGTCTCCAGAAGATTAAAATAGAAAGCACAGCTTTCTCATACAGAGAATGTAGGTCACCCAGGAGGGATTCCCTAGTACACTGTCTTTTTTGTAGAGAGAGGGTCTTGCTATATTGCTCCTGGGCTCAAGCAATTTCCTGTACCGCAGCCCCCGCAAGTGCTGGGATTATAGGCATGACCTACTGTTCCAGCCAGACTACCTTAACAGCTGTGATATTTTCCTTACATGCCCGATTATGTCTCTGTAGAAGCCTAGGATGACAGCAGAGCTATCCTGGCTGCCACTGGGGTAGGGGCCAAGAGCCCCTCCTGCTTAGCCCCAAGATTTGGGTTATGCTTGTGGCTACCTTTCCCTAAGAAAAACAGTTTAATGGGAGACAAGGGGCCAGGTGTGGTGGCTCAGGCCTGTAATCCCAGCACTTCGGGTGGATGAGGCGGGTGGATCACCTGAGGTCGGAGGTTCAAGACCAGCCTGACCAACATGGAGAAACCCCATCTCTATTAAAAATACAAAATTAGCCGGACATGGTGGTACATGCCCATGATCCCAGCTACTCAGGAGGCTGAGGCAGGAGAATTCCTTGAACCCGGGAGGCAGAGGTTGTGGCGAGCTGAGACTGTGCCACTGCACTCTAGCCTGGGCAACAGAGCTAGACTCCATCTCAAATAAATGAGGGACAAGGGAAAAGACCGTCACCCTTAAATGACAGCAGGTATCCTCAACTGAGAAGGCAGTGAACAGTCTCTCGGCCATCCAATGACATACCATGCCTACGGTTACGGGCAGACGACCTGGACCCCAGGCTCACGACATGGGGCTGCCTCCTGGCATGGCTTGGAGTGCCACAGTCACCCTTGCTACAGCACTGGCAGATGTCAGCCGGGCCTTCCACTGGGAACCAGCTGAGAGGAAAAACCAGCAGCTTAGGGTTTGGTTGCCTGCAGGAAGCACTTTGCTGATAGTATGCTGGGGGAAGTGGGGAATGCAGATGCACATTCAGTTTCTACCCCAGTCATGAGCACATGGCCTCCTCACCTGTTGGAAGGCTTGCTGAAGGAGCAGGCTTTGTTGAGTTCATCTGGGTCCTGCTCAGCTAGGGTGACCTTCAGGTGGCAGGTGATGTATATCTGCAAATAACAGCCATTTCCAGGCTGAGTTCCAGGCTATGCCAGGGAGTTTAACATGCCAGTTCTCATATAACCCTTAACCCTTTAAAGAGGGAGAATCGGCCAGGCGCAGTGGCACATACCTATAATCCCAGCACTTTGGGAAGCCAAGGCAGGTGGATCACCTGAGGTCAGGAGTTCAAGACCAGTCTGGCCAACATGATGAAACCCATCTCTACTAAAGATATGAAACTTAGCTGGGTGTGGTGGTGCACCCCTACAGCCCCAGTTTCTTGGGAGGCTGAGGCAGGAGAATAGCTGGAATCTGGGAGGTGGAGGTTTCAGCGAGCCAAGATCTTGCCACTGCACTCCAGCCTGGGTGACAGAGTTAGAACAAGTAGCAACTAATTCTAGACTGGAATCCATCATTTATCATTCCCCTAATCTTTCCCAAACTTACCCAATCATTAAGCATGCTTGACCCTGGGCTTTGAGACAGGGTCTGTCACCGAGGCTGGAGTACAGTGGTTGATCACGACTCACTATAGCCTTGACCTCCTGGGCTCAAGGGATCTCCCACCTCAGCCTCTCGAGCAGCTGGGATTATGGGCACATCCTACCACACCTGGCTAATTTTGGATTTTTTCCAGAGATAAGGTTATACTATGTTGCCCAGGCTGGTCTCGAACTACTGGGATCAAGTGATCTGCCTGCCTCAACCTCCCTAAGTACTGGGATTACAGGTGTAAGCTACTAGTGCCCGGCCAATCCCGAGCTCAACTCAGCATTGCTAAACCCCTGCACCTACCCCCAGGTGACCGAGGTAGGTAAAAACACCTTACTAGCCAGCATTAGCTGGGCTGCTGACACTGCCACCTGCCACTTGACTAGCTGACAAACTACTTTTCTCAGGGATATAGTCACTATGTATTGCCAGCTAAGGCAAGAGAAGGTTGTTTCTGTGACCTGAGGTCCTTGGGCACACAGACACTTTTTGGACTTGTTCCTATGGAGTTTCCATTTCAGACTTAAAAGTTTTATGGGCCGAGTAGAGTGGCTCACACCTATAATCCCAGCACTTTGGGAGACTGAAATGGGTGGATCACGAGGTCAGGAGTTTGAGACCAGCCTGGCCAACATGCTGAAACCCCATCTTTACTAAGAACACAAAAATTAGCCAGGTGTGGTGGTATATGCCTGTAATCTCAGCTACTCTGGATACTGAGGCAGAATTGCTGGAACCTAGGAGGTGGAGGTTGCAGTGAGCTGATATTGTGCCACTGCACTCTAGCCTGGGTGACAGGGCAAGATTGTTTTTTTTTTTTTTTTTTTAAAAAAAAGGTTTTAGTCTAGCCTAGGTCAATCTCCCTTTACCTGTAAGTGATATGATGACCAGAAGACTCACCAGGCTGATACCCTGACAGTTCTGACCTCTGGGAAGTGTTGCTTATCCACCTTCATTAGACAAGTAATGAAAGAAACTAATATGAGCTCCTACTGGGAGCTGAAGGACCCCCTACCCAGAGGATTGTCAATTGCCCTGTAAGCTACCACTCCCTTTTTTGGGGGAAGGGGGATGGAGTCTTGCTCTGTAGCCCAGGCTGGAGTGCAGTGATGTAATCTTGGCTCACTGCAGCCTCTACCTCCCGGGTTCAAGAGATTCTCCTGCCTTAGTCTCTTGAGTAAATAAGATTACAGGCATATACCACCATGCTAGGCTAGTTTTTGTACTTATAGTAGAGATGGAATTTCACCATATTAGCCAGGCTGGTCTTGAACTTCTGGCCTCAAGTGATCCACCCACCTCAGCCTCCCAAAGTGCTGGGATTACAGGCATGAGCCACCACGCCAGGCCAAGTCTTCTAATTTTTTTTTCTTTTTTTTTGAAGATGGAGTCTTGCTCTTATTGCCTAAGCTGGAGTACAATGGCACGATCTCAGCTCACTGCAACCTCCGCCTCTCGGGTTCAAGCAATTCTCCTGCCTCAGCCTCCCACGTAGCTGGGATTACAGGCATGCGCCACAACACCCAGCTAATTTTTATGTTTTTGGTAGAGACTAAAAGTGTTAGTCAGGCTGGTTTTGAACTCCTGACTTCAGGTTATCTGCCTACCTCAGGCTTCTTGCCCAGCCACCAAAGTCTTCTATTCTTAAAGCTGACATTCCATCCTGCCACTGGGGCTGGGGACCATTTTGACAGCACCAGGGCTACACTGAGCCCTGGCCCATCCCCAGGTCAGTTTCCCTTCATATTCTAAGGCAGGGCTTCAATTCCTCCCTGCTCAACCTCAGGCAGAACATGGGAATTCTGCCACCTTCTAGCAGAAGCCTCAGAGACACAAGCCTCGATCACCACCTAGTGGCCAAGCGCACCAGTGGGGAAACTTGAAACCACGTTAAATTCAGACTTTTAGAAACAAGCCAGGATTTTAGCAGTTCTCTGGCTGACAGTCTTAGCCACCTGCCCTGCAAGAAAGAGGCTTCCAAGGCCCGTCATCTAGTCCACAA
Source organism: Cheracebus regulus (assembly GCA_963574635.1). Lineage (NCBI taxonomy): Eukaryota > Metazoa > Chordata > Mammalia > Primates > Pitheciidae > Cheracebus > Cheracebus regulus. The sequence goes on along the minus strand of CAUYQU010046227.1, from coordinate 18,249 downwards.
AGAAAATGTGCTTTCATCCTTTGCTTCTTCCTAGTATGTTTTTCTGGTGCTTTCTGGAGTCTAAGATCCCAGGGTGGGTCCTCTATAGTGGCCTTTTAGAAGCAGGGTCTTGACCAGGCCCGGTGGCTCACACCTGTAATCCCAGAACTTTGGGAGGCCGAAGCAGGTGGATCACCTGAGGTCAGGAGTTCGAGACCAGTCTGGCCAACCTGGTGAAACCCTGTCCCTACTAAAAACATAAAAATTAGCTGGCCATGGTGAAGGGCACCTGTAATCCCAGCTACTTCGGAGGCTGAGGCAGGAGAATCACTTGAACCCAGGAGGTGGAGATTTCAGTGAGCTGAGATTGTGCCACTGCACTCCAGCTTGGGCGACAGAGCAAGACTCCATCTCAAAAAAAAAAAAAAAAAAAACCCAAACACATACATGCCACTGTTCTCTGGTGTCACCCCTCAATCCCTGGAGATTGAGAAACCAGCTCAGTCTATACCCCTGCTGACTGCTAATACCTGTGCAAAAACTTCTCCCCATCTTCCTCCCAAATGAGCCACATCTGAGGTCAACCTTGACTTCCTCCTACAACCAGGATCCTCTCGCCTAAGGAACTATATAGGTCACTGATCCAAGGACCAGGACTCTTCCCAACTGCGCCCTCCTTTATCCACAGCCCATGGAGAGCTTCAGGCCATCTCATCAGTATAGATTCTAATCCCTTTTGCTGCCCTACTGATCTGTGTTGATCTTTTTCTTCCCACAAGGCAGCTGCTGGAGGTGGTAAAGTGACATCGATGTGATCTTTGATAAATTTCTACTTTGTCCCTTAATGCTACCTGACATATGAACCTCTGCTTCAGAGGTTTGCAAGCCTGGCTGTGTATTAGAATCACCTGGGAGTTTAAGTGGCTTTTGATGCATTTCCAAGTAGAATAAGGTAGATCAGTAGATGGAGGGTAGTAAAATGCTAGTGGTAGGCTGGGTGTGATAGCTTATGCCTGTAATCCCAGCACTTTGGGAGGCTGAGGCAGGTGGATCATTTGAGGTCAGGAATTCAAGACCAATGTGACCAATATGATGAAACCATCTCTACTTAAAAGACAAAAACTAGGCAGGCAGTAGTGGCACATGCCTAGAATCTTAACTACTTGGGAGGCTGAGGCAGGAGAATCGCTGGAGCCTGGGAGGTGGAAGTTACAGTGAGCCAAGATCGTGCCACTGCACTCTAGCCTGTGTGACAGAGCAGGACCCCCTCACAAAAAAAAGTGGTGGTAGAACCTAGAAAAACATGCTCATCAAAGTTGGTGGAGTTTTACCGCAAACACCTATGAAGATTTTGCTAATAGAATGTTACAAAAATGAGACACCAGACCCCACCCTGATAGGGTGAAGGTGTGAAATTCTCTACAAGCAGTTTTACAGCCTTTCCAGATTAGTACAGAGCCAGTGTTGGAAACCCCTAATCACTTCCTAACAACCTATTCTAAGCTCACATCCCCACCTCTCATCTCAGTGAGCTTGTTTAAAAGCTACTTGAGGCCGGGCGCGGTGGCTCACACCTGTAATCCCAGCACTTTGCAAGGCCGAGCAGGCGGATCACCTGAGGCCAGGAGTTTGAGACCAGCCTGGACAACGTGGTGAAACCTCATCTCTACTAAAAATACAAGAAATTAGCTGGGTATGGTTGGGGGTGGCGCCTGTACTCCCAGCTACTTTGGAGACTGAGGCGGGAGAATCGCATGAACCCTGGAGGCAGAGGTTGCAGTGGGCAGAGATCACGCTACTGGACTCCAGCCCGGGTGCGACAGAACGAGACTCTGTCTCAAGAAATAGAAGCTACTTGAGGGCTGTGACTTATGCCTGTAATCCCAGCACTTTGGGAAGCTGAGGGAGGAAGACTGTTCAAGGCCAGGAGCTCAGGACCAGCCTGGTCAATAGCCTAGACCCCAACTCCACAAAAAGCTAACTTAGGTGGGTATGGTGACACCTAAGCTGTCGCTCGTCCCAGTTACTCAGGAGGCTGAGGTGGGAGGATGGCTTGAGCCCAGGAGGTTGAGGTTGCAATGAGCCATGACTGCCACTGCACTGCAGACTGGGCATAGAGAGACACTTTTCCCAAAGGGCAGAAGACCCACAAATTGATTTGTATTTCTAACAACCTACCCGTACTGCCTGGCTAGAAGCCGGTCCTTCCACCCCTACTTCCTGCCCCAGCCATCAGAGGCAGTTCACACCTGCATTCCTTCCTTCTCCTTCCTTACTAGGGTCAACTTGAACTTTTTTTTCCTGAGATAGAGTTTCACTCTTGTTGCCCAGGCTGGAATGTAGTCGCACTATCTCAGCTCACCACAACCTCCAACTCCCTCGTTCAAGCCCTTCTGCATAGCTGGGATCATAGGCGTGTACCACCATGCCCGGCTAAGTTGTGTATTTTTAGTAGAGATGTGGTTTCACTATGCTGGCCAGGCTGGTCTCGATCTCCTGATCTTGTGATTAGTCCTAAATGCTGGGGTTACAGGCGTGAGCTACCATGCCCTGCCAAACGTTCTAGTTTGGGTTCCCTAGGAGAGGGCCCCAGACTGGCAGAACCAACACTCAGGAATGCAGATTCTAGGCCTCACACTTGACCACCTGAATCAAACCCTGGGTTGGGTCCACTCATCGGTTTCAACAAGCCTTCCCGGTGAGGATGCTGCCTTCAGAATCACCAGCCCAGCCTATGATCAAGTTCAAGAGGCATCCTGGCTAGGAAGTTCATACCTGCTTTCTTTGCCCCTGGAGAAAGCCTCCAGGATGGCTGATACCTGCTTTTTTTTATTTTTTTTTTATTTTTGAGTTGGAGTCTCACTCTGTCACTCAGGCTACAGGTGCAGTGGCACAATCTCAGCTCACTGCAACCTCTGCCTCCCGGGTTCAAGCAATTCTCCTGCCTCAGCCTCCCGGGTAGCTGGGACTACAGGCACCCACCACCACACCCAGCTGTTTCTGTAATTTTAGTAGACTTGGGGTTTTGCCATGTTGGCCAGGCTGGTCTCAAACTCCTGGCCTCAAGTGATCTGCCCACCTCAGCATCCCAAAGTGCTGGGATTACAGGCATGAGCCACTGCACCCAGGTGACACCCGAGTCTTGTCAATTCTTATTCAATCCATCATCGTCTGGGTTCTAGCCCTGCTGAATCCTTGGCAAGGACAAGGCTAGCAACCTGGTCACCAGGCACAGTAACTGATCTTATTTGACCTGTCAGCTGTATGTCTTGGGTCCTTTTGAAACAAGATCTCCCTGTCACCCAGGCTGGAGTACAGTGGTACAATCAGAGCATACTATATCTTCCCACCTCAGCCTCCCAAATAGCTGGGAGGGACTACAGGTGGACACTACCATGCCCGATTAACTTCTATGTTTGTGTAGAAACAGGGTCTTGCAATGTTGCCCAGGCTGGTCTCAAACACCTGGGCTCAAGCAAACCTCCCACCTCAGCCTCCCGAAGTGCTAGGATTACAGGTGTGAGCCACTGTGCACCTGACCATCTGCAGTCTTTGTCCTCCTAGTTTGTTGCACTTCTACAACCCCTGATTCTCCCCAACCCCTAGCAGGTTTTCTGCCTTTTTCTTGAGATGGAGTCTTACTCTTGTCGCTCAGGCAGGAGTGCAATGGCTTGATCTTGGCTCACTGCAACCTCCACCTCCCAGGTTCAAGCAATTCTTCTGCCTCAGCTTCCTGAGCAGCTGGGATTAATAGGCGCCCACCACCACACTGGCTAGTTTTCGTATTTTTTAGTAGAGATGGGGTTTCACCATGTTGGCCAGGCTGGTCTCAAACTCCTGATCTCAGGCAATCTACACCTCCCCCTTGGTCTCCCAAAGTGCTGAGATTACAGGCGTGAGCCACCACACCCATCCTCTTTCTACCTCTTAAGGGTTCATATTGTCCATCCTTCCCCTTGAAGGCCTCACTAAAAGCTCACGGCTTTACTTGCAAGGTTGAGTTCCCAGGACAGAGGTCTAAGTCATTTGCTTAAGGGGAGGATCTAGTGAGTGACCACATTCAGTAGGATATTAAGGTTGAGAGTTTGGCCTTCTAGGCTGTTAAGCTCTTACCATATTCCTGGAGTCATTAGCAAAATGAAACACATCCACCGTGAACTGGAGTGTATCTGGCCTGGGTCTGGGAACTTGGAATGCAGAAGAGGCATCAGTGAGACCGTCGACAAGACAGCTTGGAAAAGAACAGAATGGTGTTAAAGCCAGACAGGTGGGCCAGGCATGGTGGCTCACGCCTATAATCCCAGCACTTTGGGAGGCCGAGGCAGGCAGATCACTTGAGGTCAGGAGTTCAAGACCAGCCTGGCAAACATGGTACAACCCTGTCTCTTAAAAATACAAGGATTAGCCAGGTGTGGTGGCAGGTACCTGTAATCCCAGCTACTCAGGAGGCTGAGGCAGGAGAATTGCTTGAACTTGGGAGGCAGAGGTTGTAGTGAGTCAAGATCGTGCCTCTGCATTCTAGCCTGGGCAACGGAGTGAGGCTCCATCTCCCCCACCACCAAAAAAAAAAAAGCCAAACACGTGGCTCTAGGGTCATCTTGCTAGGAATGTTCCCTAGGAAGGGAACCCAGTGCTCACCCATGGAAGTCCACGATGGTGTGATAAGGGGAGGCATTCTGGTCTGGTGTCGGCGTGGCCACACAGTGGTCCACAAACAGCCGCAGTGGCACGTGGCTGCCAGCGTGGATTTCTGCCTGGAGGTGGGCTGCATCTCCCAGGTGGAAGGTAGGGGTCCTCTTCTCAGTGCTCCAGTTCTCTGAAAGACACAGCCAGCCGGGCACAGTGGTTCACACCTGTAATCCCAGCACTTTGGGAGGCTGAGGCAGGAGGATCATCTGAGGTCAGGAGTTCAAGACCAACCTGGCCAACATGGCCAAATCCCGTCTTTACTAAAAATACAAAAATTAGCCGTGCACCATAGCAGGCCCTTGTAATCCCAGCTACTCAGGAGACTGAGGCAGGAGAATGGCTTGAACTGGGAGGCAGAGGTTGCAGTGAGCCGAGATCGTGCCACTACACTCCAGCCTGGGTGACAGAGTGAGACTCTGCCAAAAAAAAAAAAAAAGTTAGCTGGGTGTGGTGGTGGCACACCTGTAATCCCAGCTACTTGGGAGGCAGAAGCAGGAGAACTGTTTGAACCTGGGAGGTGGAGGTTGCAGTGAGCTGAGATCATGCTATTGCACTCCAGCCTGGAAGGTCAGAGCAAGATTCCATCTCAAAAAACAAAAAACATACAAAGAAACAGCCAAGGGCAGGGGCTCCAGACTGCCCAGGGCTTTCCACAGCTGCCCCACCCAGCCCTCTTCTCTTACCCTCCATCAGGCGCAGAGAGAAAGTCAGCTTCTCCTCTGAGAACACCGTGGTCCTGAAGGGCAACCAGGTGGGCAGGATGGCCTGGCTGCTCACATTGCCCCGCCTGAAAGAACAGCAGCAGCTGTGCACACCTGCCTCGGGTCATACCCTCCTCGGCCCTCCCTGATGGGGAGTATCTGTTACCTCACTGCAGGGTCCTCAGCCATAGCCCAGCCAGGTAGCTGGTGCAAGATGGCTCAACAGACACCTAGAGCCTGAGGCTGCCCCTGAACCCTCCTGAACTTCTGCACCTGTGAGTGGCCCAGCCATCCTAACTGATGCCATCTGCGCTGCTCAAGACAGATACAGCTGAACTTAGGAGTTTGGTGTCTAGACTGAGCTCAGTTCCTTCTTTAGCGCTGGACCTGGGTGTGGTGGCTCATGCCTGTAATCCCAGCACTTTGGGAGGTGGAGATGGGAGGATTACTTGAGGCTAGGAGTTTGAGAGCAGCCTAGGCAACATAGTGAGACCCTATCTCTATAAAAAAGAAAATGTAACTGGGCATGGTGGTACATGCCTGTAGTCCAAGCTACTCAGGAGACTGGGACAGGAGGATCACTTGAGCCCAGGAAGTCAAGGCTGCAGTCAACTGTGATGCTGCCCACGGCACTCCGGCCCAGGTGACAGTAAGATTTTTTTTAAAAAAGATGGAGTCTTGCTCTGTTGCCCAGGCTGGAGCGAAATGGTACAATCTCAGCTCACTACAACCTCCACCTCCCAGGTTTAAGTGATTCTCCTACCTCAGTCTCCCAAGTAGCTGGGATTGCAGGCAGACACAACTACACCCAGCTAATTTTTTGTATCTTAGTAGAGTTGGAGTTTCACCATGTTGGCCAGAATGGTCTCGATATCCTAACCTCAGGTGACCCGCCCACTGGGCCTCCCAAAGTGCTGGGATTACAGGCATGAGCCACTGCACCAGACCCAGCAAGACTTTTTTTTTAAACCACCACACACACACTTTAGCCCCAGAGGTTCAGGTTTGGGGTCTGATAGCAGGACCTGCACGGTACCCCACAGGATGCTTGAGGGGAATCAGTTAAAGCTGTCTGGAAGAAGCTACTCCAAGTGACAGATACATCTATTGATAACCAGACTTCAGGTATCTGGAGCCAGGTGAAAGCATCCCAGCCCGCAACCAGCTTCTCCAGCACTTTCTGCAGCCAACCGACCAGGTGAGCCACCATCCTCAGAGGTCAGGCCCAGATAAAGCTGCACTGAAGTTGGGGACTGCCGTGGTCACAGGAGGGCCTCAATCTCTCCTGCTGGCTGAGCATCCTGCCCTTGCCTCCTCCCCTCTCCCCTACCCACAGAGACTCCAAGCTCCTCCAGTTGCTCTTAGCTCAGAGTCAGCCTCTGCAGTCCCTGCAACCACGGGTCAGGCTTCATCGAATCTGTTTTCCAGCCTCCCAGCTGGTCCTCACGAGCTCCCACTTGTCTTCTGCACCAGCCACCAGGTGACCCTGGGTGGAGATTCGGTCCTCACCCATTCCAGGAAGGGCATCCGTGGTGAGGCTGGAGAGCCTATCTGTCTGGCTCCCTCATTACTCCAGTCCCTGGGTTCCAGCCCCAGGCTGCATATGTCACCTACTAGGGGACGTGCTGCCCTCCCCTGGGGTGTGGCTCAGGTGGCTCTGCCCAGACTGTCTCAGCCTCAAGGTCCTGCTCCAGGATCCTGTCCTAGGATGACCCCTACCATGACCCCTCTTCCATTAGCTCCCTACCCACTTCACACTATATATATTTTTTTGAGATGGAATCTTGCTCTGTTGCCCAGGCTGGAGTACAGTGGTGCGATCTCAGCTCACTGCAACATCTGTGCCTCCCGGGTTCAAATGATTCTCCTGCCTCAGCCTCCTGAGTAGCTGGGATTACAGGCACTCATTACCACACGTGTTTTTTTTTTTTTTGTATTTTTAGTAGAGATGGGGTTTCACCATGTTGGGCAGGCTGGTCTTGAACTCCTGACCTCGGGATCTGCCCACCTCAGCCTCCCAAAGTGCTGGGATTACAGGTGTGAGCTGCTGCACCTGGCTGCATCCTCGCATACCCACTCCCAGACTGGTTCAAGGGCAGGGACAAAGGCCCCTGCACCCCATGCTAAAGCCAGCACAGGAACCAGTGTTGCCCTTGGGAGCCATAGTTACTCTTTCCCTCCACTTCAGGACGAGTTCGCAAGAACATGCTTAATGCCAGGGGCTCAAGGACCACAGAAGAGGAGGTCATCACAGCCCAGCCTGGCAGTATTTTATTATTTTTGAGATGGAGTCTCACTTTGTTGCCCAGGCTGGAGTACAGTGACATGATCTCGGCTCACTGCAGCCTTTGCCTCCTGGGTTCAAGCAAGTCTCCTGCCTCAGCCTCCCAAGTAGCTGGGATTACAGGCACCTGGCTAATATCTGTGTTTTCAGTAGAGACGGGTTTCACCATGTTAGCCAGGCTGGTCTCAAACTCCTGACCTCAAGTGATCTACCTGCCTCAGCCTCCAAAATTGCAGATGTAAGCCACTGTGCCTGGCTTACATCTGCAATGTAAGGGAATGGAATGGAAGGGTGTTTCCGAACCCCGCGGAGGGCTGAGCTGGCACAATACCACCCCCAGGCCTGGGCGGGTCTGCAGCTTCCCCTAAGCTGCAGCTGGGCTCCTGACACTCTTCTGGGGTTCAAACTAGACTCAGCAGGCCCCCCAATCCCCCCAGGGCAGCAACCATAGCTGCAAGTGCTTCGGTAGATAGTTCAAGTAGCCATGCTGCCAGCTGCCACCCACAGCTGACCCGCTTGCCTGCAGGGGCCGTGACAGACAGTCCCACACTGACCTGGGGTAGCGACACTCGATGGGAATCTCTGCGCGGTTAGTCCTCACGATGGACAGGTTTCCCACAGGGTGGGGGTCGTGGAGCAGGAAGGTGCCGTACACCAGGGCATCGTCAGTCACCTGGAGGAAAGGTGAGGGGTTCATGCTACCAGCATCACCTGCCTGGGTGCCCCCAGGCCACACATGAGTACACAGGGAGGGCAGCCCACAGGAGACAGAAAGACCACAGGGTCAAGGCCAGGTGCAGCAACTCATGCCTGTAACCCCAGACCTTTGGGAGGCTAAGGATTGCTTGAGGCCAGGAGTTTGAGATTAGCCTGGGCAACATAGCAAGACCCCATCTCTACAAAGGAGAACACAGGCTCTGCCAATGGTCAGTTAGGAGAGGCAGGACAGGCACTGTCTTTGCACCTCAGAGTCTTCACCTGACACGCTGACGCCACCATAGGCAGCCTGGATCAACCACATGGCTGACCCCATGTACCGCCCAAGCAATAGAGGCCTCAGGGTAGTGCTTGCCTTCTGCCACTCTCCCTCCACACCCCCCGTACGTACACAAAGTTCCCTTTTTCAGGAGAGGCCCGGGCCAAGATAGCTCCCAGAAAGGAGCCAGGAAGTACCCAGCTGTTAACATTTATCAGCTTCTGCCTGGGCACAATGGCTAACACCTGTAATCCCAGTACTTTGGGACACCTAGGTGGGTGGATCACCTGAGGTCAGTAGTTTGAGACTAACCTGACCAACATGGTAAAACTCCATCTCTACTAAAGATACAAAAATTAGCCAGTTGTGGTGGTGCATGCCTGTAATCCCAGCTACTCAAGAGGCTGAGGCAGAAAAATCACTTGAACCCGGGAGGCAGAGGTTGCAGCCAGCCTGGGCAGCAAGAGCAAAACTGTCTTAAATCACACCGGCTGGGCATGGTGGCTCACACCTGTAATTGCAGCACTTTGGGAGGCCGAAGCAGGTGGATCATGAGGTCAAGACCATCCTGGCCAACATGGTGAAACCCGTCTCTATTAAAAATACAAAAATTAGCTGGGCATAGTGGTGCATGCCTATAGTCCCAGCTACCCGTGAGGTGGAGGTTGCAGTGAGCCGAGACCGTGCCACTGCACTCCAGCCTGGAGACAGAGCAAGACTCCGTCTCAAAAACAAAAAAAAACCCCACATACACACCCCTTATCAGCTTCTAACCTATCCAAGCCCATTTCACAGATGGTCGGGGAGACTGGTTAGGTTGCCTGAGGCAGGAAGAACTATAGGTGAGTGCTATTGGGGAAATTTGCATCATCCAACAGGGCCGCAGAAGGCAGGGCCTGACCTATGTTTGAAGATTTTAATAGAATTAGAAAATTGTAGCACAGGACCCTCCCCAGTGAAGGTATGATATTCTCGATGAGAATCAGTATTTTTACCTTTCCAGGTGATTAGTGCAGAGCCAGGATTGCAAACCTCTACCTTAACCACTTTTGTTTTGCTTTTTTGCTCTGTTACCCAGGCTGGAGTGCAGTGACACAAACTCGGCTCACTGCAACCTCTGACTCCCAGGTTCAAGCAATTCTGCCTTAGCCTCCCAAGTAGCTGGAATTACAGGCATAAGCCATCATGCCAGTTTTTTTTTCTTTTTTAAATAGAGAGGGTTTCACCATGTTGACCAGACTGGTCTCGAACTCCTGACCTCAGGTGATTTACCAGCCTCAGCCTCCCAAAGTCCTGGGATTACAGGTGTAAACCACCTTGCCCAACCCCCAACCACCTATTCGAAACTCACTATCCCCACTTCTCATCTCAGGGAGCTTGTTTAAAAGCTACTTGAGAGCTGGGTGAAGTAACTCACACTTGTAATCCCAGCACTTTGGGAAGGATTGCTTGAGGCCAGGAAGTCAAGACCAGCCTGGGAAACAGCTTTTTGTTAGATTCACCTGCGGAGCCAGGCACGGTGGCTCACAGCTGTAATCACAGCACTTTGGGAGGCTGAAGTGGGAGGATCGCTTGAGTCCAGGAGTTTAAGGCCAGCCTAGGCAACATAATGAGACCCCTTCTCCAAAAAAAAACCAAGAAACAAAAAAACACCTAAATTAACGGGGTATGGTTACAAATGCCTGGAGTCTCAGCTACTTGGGAGGCTCAAGTGGGAGGACTGCTTAAGCCAATGAGTTGAAGGCTGCCGTGAGGCTCTACAGAAGATCACTTGGCTGGGCACGGTGGCATCTGCCTGTAGTCCATCTCAGCTACTCAGGAGGCTGAGGCTGGAGGATGGCTTGAGCCCGGGTGGCTGCCCGGCCCTGCCACAACTAACTTGATCTTCAGGGAACAGTCCCAGACCTTATTAGCAAGGGCCCCAGCACAGACAGGACCAGGAGTGTAGTTCGTGGAGCCCCTCATTCAAAAGTTGCTACCAATTTCAGGGCAGGAGCATTCAGTTAAGCACCTGGCCCTGCAGGACTGCACAGTCTGTAGACTGGGCAGCTGGCCTGGGCTGCAGGTGATTTTTTTTTTTTTTTTGAGACGGAGTTTCGCTCTTGTGCCCAGGCTGGAGTGCAACGGCGCCATCTCACCACAACCTCTGCCTCTCGGGTTCAAGCCATTCTCCTGCCTCAGCCTCCCAAGTAATTGGGATTACAAGCATGTGCCCCCCATGCCTGGCTAATTTTGTATTTTTAGTAGAGATGGGGGCTTCTCCATGTTGGTCAGGCTGGTCTTGAACTCCTGACCTCAAGTGATCCGCCCACCTTGGCGGCCTCCCAAAGTGCTGGGATTATAAGCATGAGCCACCGAGCCCAGCCTGGCCCAGGTGATTCTTATTGGGTAGGACTGGGAAACACCACACCACAGGAAGGAGTTTGCACGCTTTGCTCCGCATTGGAGTCACCGGAGAGTCTTACTACCCATGGCTGTTCCCACACCCTGTTTTAGCAGGCTGGACATCAGGATTATTATAAGCTCCACAGGTAGGGTTTTTAAATAAGAGAAAGGGTCTTGCTCTGCCTCCCAGGCTGGAGTGCAGTGGTGCAATCATAGCTCACTGCAGCCTCCAGCTCATGGGCTTGAGCAATCCTCCTGCTTCAGCCTCCCAAGTAGCTGAGACTACAGACATGCACCATCATACTCCATTAATTTAGGGGGTTTTTTGTACAGAAGGAGTCTCATTATGTTGCCCAGGCTGGCCTTAAACTCGTGCACTCAAGCGATCCGCCCTTCTCAGCCTCCCAAAGTGCTGTATTACAGGCATGAGCCACCACACCTAGCTCCCAGGTTGGGTGAATCTAACACGTCTGTGAGCCTCTAGAGTCATTCCTCAAATAACTCCTGCATCGCTCTGGCCTCCCCGCCGCCAGGGAAACGAGGGCCCCAAGTCCTCACGGAGAGCCCAGGAGACCATGCTTAAGACCAGAGCTCTGGCCGAAGGGCTCCAGGGGCTGGACTTGCCCCCATCCCAGCCAAGCTACTGGGTCTAGGCCCAGGTAAGCAGGAGCTAGATTCCTGTAAGGGAGGAGAGGACAGGCCCTCCACGGGGCCACAGGAGCTTGGTCCAGGGGCTCAGAGTTCAGCTGGGGAGCTGTGTGCCCAGCCCTGCCCTACCATAAGGCCCCTCCTTGCAGCCTGTTCCCCCACTGGCTAGGGGGAGACGGGTCTGGCATGGATTTCTTGGTCTCTTCCTGCACGTGCCTCGGGTTAAGCCCTTCCTCCTGGGAGCTGACACCAGGGACCCACTGATGCTTTTAAGGTCTTCAACTCCAAAGTGATGATGCCCCCACAATGCCACTTATCTATGTGGGTTTTTTTTTTTTTGGTTTTTTGAACCGGAGTCTCGCTCTGTTGTCCAGGCTGGAGTGCAGTGGCACACTCTTGGCTCACTGCAACCTCTGCCTCCTGGGTTCAAGTGATTCTCCTGCCTCAACCTCCCAAGTAGCTGGGATTGCAGGCATATGCCACCACACCAGGTTAATTTTTGTATTTTTAGTAGAGATGGGGTTTCTCCGTGTTGGTCAGGCTGGTCTCAAACTCCTGACCTCAGGTGATCCACCCACCTCGGCCTCCCAACGTTCTTGAATTACAGGCATGAGCCACCACACCAGGCCCCAGTTCATTTTTTAAAAAGGCTTTTTAAGAAACAGGGGCCTTGCTATGTTGCCTAGGCTGTCCTCAAACTCCTGGCCTCAAGCGATTCTCCAGCCTTGGCCTCCCACAGTACTGGGATTACAGGCATGAGTCACAGCACCTGGCCCACTTGCTGTTCTTAATAAGTAGTTTGGGTCTCTTCAGAACATGCCCCAAGCATTAGAAACTTAGGCCCTTAGGCTACCCACAGGGCTGTCCTATTACGCATGCCTGTGTGTGTCACAAACCCACCTGAGTCAGAGTAGCATGGCTTGGTCCAGCCCGAAGGGCACTGTCACCTCTGGCTCCACCCCACTTACCGATTTCGGCAACAATCAGAGGCAAGAGCTGCCCCAGGCCCCGTGCCCTCAGCTCCCGGCTTCAGGCCTCAACTGTGCCACCTACAAGTGAGAGGGGTCCACGCAACCCCACCTCCCCCCGACTCTGTGGTCACACTCCGCATCCCCCCTCCAAAGCCAGGGCCCCCCAGCGTCTCTCACCTGCATGCTGTTACCACACTCATGGAGTCCAACCTCAAACCTGACCACATCCTCTGTGTCCGTGGAGACCAGGGGCTCACAGCCCTCTGGGCCCAGGGTGAGATCAACAGCCCTAATGAGCTTCCTGGTGCCAAAAAGGTCTTTACTGACCGTGACCACCAGGGTGGCCTCCCGACACTCCACCACTACGGGCTGTACAGACGTCTCAGGGTGGCTGGCTGCACCCTGCAAGAGCCTGAGGGGTTGGGGGTAGCACAGCTCAGTACTACCCCAGAGCAGGAGGCAGATGAAGAGCCCGTAGATCAGCTCCATGGCGCCTACAGAGCCGCGAGCAGCCACCACCGGCCGTCTTATGCCCGGGGATGCTGGTTGCTGCCACCTGTGCTCTCGCCCGCCTCCCTTCCCGAGCCAGCTGGGCCTTTGTTGTATAAAGTGGTCCCCATCCAGCAGCCTCAGTAACACCTGGGAGCTTGTTAGAACTGCAGACCCTCAGCCCTCACTCCAGCCTAACCACAGCATTTTTTAGCTTGGAAATCCCCACGTGTACCTATGTTACATTTTCTGTTTGTTTGTTTGTTGAGATAAGTCTTGCTCTGTTGCCCAGGCTGGAGTGCAGTGGCGCAATCTCAGTTCACTGCAACTGCTGCCTCCCAGACAGGTTCAAGTGATTCTCCTGCCTCAGCCTCCCGTGTAGCTGGGATTACAGGGGCATGCCACCGTGCCCGGCTAATTTTCGTATTTTTGGTAAAGATGGGTTTTCACTATGTTGGCCAGGCTGGTCTCGAAGTCCTGACCTCAGGTGACCCTCCTGCCTCGGCCTCCTAAAGTGCTGGGATGACAGGTGTGAGCCGGATCCGGCCCACGTGAAAGTTTTTAGCTTGGAAATCCCCACGTGTATTTACGTTAAAGTTTGCAAAGAGTGTGCTGGCTGCCTGCTGAGCCATGATTTATCACAGTTTCCCTCCAATTCTCTGCTGGCCCTGCCCGTAGGAAGCTCACAGCCCAGCAAGAGAGCTGTCCCAGGTGTGTGGGGGACGCAGGAGAAAGCCCTTGATTGAAGGGTCCAGGGGATTAGATCCGAGACATGAGGAGCTCATTCCAAGTGTGAGAAAAAGGAGGTAGTATCAATGAGGAGAATGGAGGAATTTCATGGGTCTCTGCCTTACTTTATGGGAGGCTGGAGGGGGGCTCAGTTCAGGCCAAGACAGCTGTGTGAAGAGAGGTGTAGAAGGAGCACTGGGTTCTTCATTCCTGGGTGATCCCCAGGAACTTATACCGAGACAGCAGAAGCGGGGCTTGGTTGGCTTCAGCTCACTCCCACCGGCGCGTTGCTTTTTTTTTTTTTTGAGAGTCTCACTCTGTCGCCCAGGCTGGAGTGCACTGGTGCAGTCTCGGCTCACTGCAGCTTCCACCTCCCAGATTCAAGGATTCTCGTGCCTCAGCCTCCTGAGTAGCTGGGATTACAGGCTCGTGCCACTTCACAGGGCTCCTCACCGCAAGGAATCCACCTGCCTCAGTCTCCCAAAGTGCTGGGGTTATAGGCATGAGACACCGCACCTGGCCCAACCACGACATTCGTTTCCTGCATTCCCAGTAATTGCCAGACCCATACCATGACCTCATTGATGCCATCATGTGGAACCATGCCTTTTACTTAAGAGAATCCCAGGACCTGGCCTCAGGAAATCCAAATATCAAACCAAGGTTGTGTAGCATCCCACCTCGGGAAGGAATGCCAAACAATGAACTGATTGACAGCCTTGTTGCCACCAGCCAGACCACCAGGTGACCCATTACTCAAGATCACCATGGCAACCAGATAATGCCAACCTGCATACCCTCATGTGCTTTACCCAGCCCAGCCTGCGTGCCCTACCCCAGCCTGCGTGCCCTACCCCGATGTCAATTTCCGTGCTTTGCCTAATAAAAAAACCCTACTGGCTGTTTTTGGAGCGTCAGATAGGAAATCTCAATCTCTCCCCCTCCACCTTGTCCCTCCCTCTCTCTCCCTCCCTCTCCCTCCTCTCTCTTTCTCTCCCTCTTTCTCCCTCCCAGCCCCCCTCATGCTGCCTCCTTTATGTTTGGGCACGAGCTCCAATGAAGCCTTGTCTAGGAAAACTTGTTCCGCCTCGTGTCAATGTCTTTTTTTTTTTAAATGTGGGGTTTCACCATATTGGCCATGTTGTTCTTGAACTCCTGAACTTGTGATCCGCCCACCTTGGCCTCCCAAAGTGCTGGGATTACAGGCTTGAGCCACCGCACCCGGCCTCTTTTCTTTCCTTTTCTTTTTCTTTTCATTTGAGACAAGGTCTCCCTCTGTTGCCCATGCTGGAGTGCAGTGGTGCTATCTCGGCTCACTGCAACCTCCACCTTCTGGGTTCAAGCGATTCTTCACCTCAGCCTCCCAAGTAGCCGGGTTAACAGGCACCTGTCAGCACGCCTAGCTAATTTTTGGATATTTTATTTTATTAAGACAGAGTCTCTCTCTTGTTGCCTAGGCTGGAGTGCAATGCCGCGTTCTCTGCTCACTGCAACCTCCGCCTCCTGGTTCAAGTGATTCTGCCTTAGCCTTCTGAGTAGCTGGGACTACAGGTGCCACCACCTCACCCGGCTAATTTTTGTATTTTTTAGTAGAGATGGGATTTGACCATATTAGCCAGGCTGTTCTCGAACTCATGACCTTGTGATCCACCCGCCTCTGCCTCCCAAAGTTCCAGGATTACAGGCATGAGCCACCACGCCCAGCCTAATTTTTGGATTTTTAGTAAAGATGGGATTTCACCATGTTGGCCAGGCTGGTCTTGAACTCCGGACCTCAAGTGATCTCCCACCTCGGCCTCCCAGAGTACTGGAATTACAGGTGTGAGCCACCGTGCCCATCCCTCATGTTAATTTCTATTGCACTGAGAGTCAATGACCCGTGGTTAGGGTAGGTAACAAGACCTGCTGGAGGCTCAGGTCCCCGGGAGTGAGAGTGGCAGTTTAGGAAGCTGGGGAGGGGGATGGGGCAGCACCCTGCAGGTGCCAGACTGAGATGCTGGACTTAGCCCTGTGGGAAGAAGAGGCCATGAGAGGAATAGTATAGAGGCAGATGAACAATCTGGTCAGATCTGGCTTGGAAGGGGGACCAATGACAAGAGTCAAGAGTGTACTGTAAGCTGGGTCTGACGGCTCTCACCTGTAATCCCTGCACTTTGGCCTTGAGGCCAGGAGTTCCAGACCAGCCTAGGTAACACAGCAAGACCCCCATCTCTACAAAAAATGAATTAGCCAAGTAGTAGTGGTGCACACCTCCCAGAGTGCTAGGAGTATAGGCATGAGCCACCGTGCCCGGCCAGGGTGTTGAATTTTAAAAGTCTATTGCAAGAGCTGGGCGCAGTGGCTCACACCTGTAATCCCAGCACTTTAGGAGGCCAAGCCAGGTGGATTGCTTGAAGTCAGGAGTTTAAGACTAGCCTGGCCAACATAGTGAAACACCATCTCTACTGAAAATATAAAAATTAGCTGGGTATGGTGGCTCATGCCTGTAATCCCAGCTACTCAGGAGGCTGAGGCAAGAGAATTGCTTGAACTTGGGAGGTGGAGGTTGCAGTGAGCCAAGATCACGCTGCTGCACTCCAACCTGGGTGACAGAGCAACACTCTATGTCTCCAAAAAAAAAAAAAAAAATCTATCAGGAGATGGTGAAGGACTGACAGGTATAGTAGTATTTACCAATGGCCTACCCTATGCTGTCCCTGGGTGAAATTCCTGCAAGAAAGGAGGAAGAATACAAAAAATTAATGGCATTTGCCAGGCACAGTGGCTCATGCCTGTAATTCCAGCACTTTGGGAGGCTGAGGCAGGTGGATCATCTGAGGTCAGGGGTTCAAGACCAGCCTGACAAACAGGCCAGGTGAAATCCTGTCTCCACTAAAAATAAAAAAATTAGCCAGGCATGGTGGCACACGCCTGTAGTCTCAGCTATTCAGGAGGCTGAGGTAGGAGAATTGCTTGAACCTGGGAGGTGGAGGTTGCAGTAAGCTGAGACTACACCACTGTACTCCAGTCTGGGTGAGACTCCATCTCACTATATATATATATATTATTTAAATTAAAAATTGAGCCAGGTGCAGTGGCTCATGCCTGTCATTGCAGCACTTTGCGAGGATGAAGCGGGCTGATCACGAGGTCAGGGGTTCGAGACCAGCCTGACCAACATAGTGAAATGCAGCCTCTACTTAAAAATAATAATAATAATAATTAGCCGGGCATGGTGGTACGCACCTGTAATCCCAGCTACTTGGGAGGCTGAGGCAGGAGAATTGCTTGAACGTGGGAGGCAGAGGTTGCAGTGAGCTGAGAGCACACCACTGCACTCCAGTCTGGGCGACAGAGAGAGACTCCGTCTCAAAAAAAAAAAATTAAAAATTGGCTAGGCACGATGGCTCATGCCTGTAATCTTAGTACTTTGGGAGGCTGAGGTGGGAGGATTGCTTGAGCCCAGGAGTTCAAGACCTGCCTGGACTGCACAGTGAGACCCCATCTCTACAAAAAATAAATTAGTCAGGGATGTTGGCACACACTTGTAGTCCCAGCTACTTGGGAGGCTGAGATAGGAGGATTGTTCGAGCCTGGGAGTTCTAAGCTTCAGTGAGCCATGATTATGCCACTGCATTCCAGTCTGGGCGATAGAGTGAGTCCTTGTCCCAAAAAAATGTGGAGATGACCAGGCATGGTAGTTCATACCTATAATTCCAGTATTTTGGGAGGCCAAGGTGGGTGGATCATGAGGTCAAGAGTTTGAGACCAGCCTGACCAACATGGTGAAACCCCGTCTCTACTAAAAATACAAAAACTTAGCCAGGTGTGGTGGGGGCAGTGCCTGTAATCCCAGCTACTTGAGAGGCTAAGGCAGGAGAATTCCTTGAACCTAGGAAGCAGAGGTTGCAGTGAGCTACTGAACTCCAGCCTGGGCAACAGAGAGACTTTGTCTCAAAAAAAAATGTGGAGATACACACACACACACACACATATGTGGAGATATATATGTATGTGTATATATGTTATATATAGACATGAAGAATGCCTAAATTTACAGAGGTATTCCATGTTCATGAATGGGAATGGCAATATCATTATTATGTCAATTCTCCCAAAATTAATCTGTAATTTATATCAAGATCCTAGCAGGTTTTAGCTGTATGTGGGGAGAACTTAGTAGACTGATTCTAAAATGTATGTGGGAGAGAGATCTAAGATGGCCACGTAGCAGCAGCTCAGGATTGTAGCTCCCAGTGAAAGTGCAGAGAGCGAGTGGATGCCGCAGTGGCAGACGAATTTTTGATGCCCACAGACTGGGAGATTCCTGGCGAAGGAGCCACACGGGTCGCCAGCGCGACTCTTTTGGCCGGCGCGGCGCTTCTCGGTGCGGCGTGTACGGGACTGGTTGCCCTTTTA
>CAUYQU010046226.1:0-18520 GCA_963574635.1 Cheracebus regulus | reverse complement strand
ATGTTGTAATAGTTTCATTAATTAAAAATTACTTTATAACAAACAATGTAGGCATGTATGCATGTATGTATTTTGAGATGTAGTCTCATTCTGTCTCCCATGCTGGAGTGCGGTGGTGTAATCTCAGCTCACTGCAACCTCCGCCTCCTGAGTTCAAGTGATTCTCCAACCTCAGCCTCCTGAGAAGCTGGGTGTGTGCCCTCACATCCAGCTAATTTTTGTATTTTTAATAGAGACGAAGTTTCACCATGTTGGCCAGGCTGGTCTCGAACCCCTCACCTAGGTGATCTGCCTTACTTAGCCTTTCAAAATCCTGAGATTACAGGCATGAGCCACTGCTCCCAGCCTATTTTTATTTATTTTTTATTTTTTTGTCTTATTTATTTATTTATTTTTACTGTACTTTAGGTTCTGGGGTACATGTGCAGATCATGCAGGATTGTTTCATAGGTACATACATGGCAATGTGGTTTGCTGCCTCCATCCCCCCATCACCTATATCTGGCATTTCTCGCCATGTTATCCGTCCTCAACCTCCCCACCCCCCACTGTCCCTCCCCTAACCCCCTCCAACAGACTCCAGTGTGTGATGCTCCCCTCCCTGTGTCCACGTGTTCTCATTGTTCAATATCACCTATGACTGAAAACATGTGGTGTTTGATTTTTCGTTCTTGTGTCAGTTTGCTGAGAATGGTGGTTTCCAGCTTCATCCAGGTCCCTACAAAGGATATGAATTCATTGTTTTTATGGCTGCATAGTATTCCATGGTGTATATGTACCACATTTTCCTTTTTTTTTTTTTATTTCAATAGTTTTTGGGAAACAGGTAGTGTTCACTTATATGAATAACTTATTTAGTGGTATTTCCTGAGGTTTTGGTGCACCTATCACCTGAGCAGTGTACACTGTACTGAATGTGTCGTCTTTTATCCCTCACCTCCCTCACCCTTCCCTGCTAAGTCCCCAGAGTCTACTGCATCATTCTTATGCCTTTGTGTCCTCACAACTTAGCTCCCACTTAAAAGTGAGAACACACAATGATGTGCTTAGGTTTTGTGTCCTCATTCAAATCTCATCTTGAGTTGTAATCTCCCATGTGTCAAGGGAGAGACCAGTTAGAGATAGTGGAATCATGAGGGCTCTTTCCTCTATGCTGTTCTTATGATACTGAGTGAGTTCTCACGCTATCTAATGGCTTTATAAGGAACTCTACTCTTCATTCAGCACTTTTTCTTCCTGCTGCCCTGTGAAGAAAGTGCCTTGCTTCTCCTTCACTTTCTGCCATGATATTAAGTTTCCTGAGGCCTCCCCAGCCATGCTAAATTATGAGTCAATTAAACCCTTTCCCTTTATAAATTACCCAGGCTCGGGCAGTTCTTTATAGCAATAAGAAAACAAACTAAAACATACGATGTTTCATTTTCCATTCCTGAGTTACTTCACTTAGAATAATGGCCTCCAACTCCATCTAGTTTGCTGAGCATATTATTTCATTCCTTTTTATGGCTGAGTAGTATTCTATGATATATATCACATTTTCTTTATCCACTCATTGATTGATAGGCATTTGGGCTGGTTCCATATTTTTACAATTGTGAATTGTGCTGCTCTAAACATATATGTGCAAGTGTTTTTTTTCACATAATGATTTATTTTCCTCTGAGTAGATACCCAGTAGTGGGATTTCTGAATCAAATTGCAGTTCTACTTTTAGTCCTTTAAGGAATCTTCACACTGTTTTCCATAGTGGTTGTGCTAGTTTATATTCCCACCAGCAGTGGAAAAGTGTTCCCTTTCTACTACATCCACGCCAACATCTACTATATTTTTATTTTTAAAATATGGCCATCCTTGTTGGAGTAAGGTGGTATGGCATTGTGATTGGTTTGCATTTCCCAGATAATTAGCAATGTTGAGCATTTTTTTCATATTTGTTGGCCATTTGTATATCTTCTTTTGAGAATTTTATATTCGTATCATTAGCCCACTTTTTGATGGCCATTATTTGGTTTCTTACTGCTGATTTGTTTGAATTCCTTGTAGTTTCTGGATAGTAATCCTTTGTCAGATGCACAGTTTGCAAAGATTTTCTCCCACTCTGTGGGTTGTCTGTTTGCTCTGCTAATTGTTTCTTTTGCTGTACAGAAACTTTTTAGTTTAATTAAGTCCAATCTATTTATCTTTGTTTTTGTTGCATTTGCTTTTGAGTTCTTGGTCATGAAGTCTTTGCCTTAACTAATGTCTAGTTGGGTTTTGCTGACGTTACCTTCTAGAATTTTTATGATTTCAGACTGGACATTTAAGTCCTTGATCCATTTTGAGTTGATTTTTGTATAAGATGAGAGATGATAATCCAATCTCATTCTTCTACATGTGACTTACAATTCTCCCAGCACCATTTGTTGAATAGGGTGTCTTTTCCCCCCTTTACATTTTTGTTTGCTTTGTTGAAGATTCGTTGGCTGTAAGTATGTGGCCTTTTTTCTGGGTTCTCTATTCTGTTGCATTGGTCTATGTGCCTATTTTTATACCAGTACCATGCTATTTTGATAAGTATAGATTTGTAGTATAGCTTGAAGTCAGGTAATGTGATGCTTCCAGATTTGTTCTTTTAGTTTAGTTTTGCTTTGGCTATGTAGGCTCTTTTTTGGTTCCACATGAATTTTAAAATAGTTTCTTTTTCAAATTCTGTGAAGAATGTCAGTAGTAGTTTAATGGGAATAGTATTGAATCTATAAATTATCTTAGGTAGCATGGCCATATTCACAATATTGATTGTACCCATCCATAACATGGGACATGTTTCCATTGGTTTGTGTATTCTATGATTTCTTTCAACGGTGTTTTGTAGTTTCCTTGTAGAAGTGTTTCACCTTCTTGGTTAGGCATAGTCCTAATTATTTTTTTTTACAGCTATTGTAAAAGGTGTTAAGTTCTTAATTTGATTCTCAGCTTGGTCTCTGTTGTATAGCAGTGCTACTGATTTATTTACTTTGATTTTGTATTCTGAAACTTTCATGATAAAAACTCTTAGAAAATTATGTATAGAAAGAAATATCCTCAATCTCATATATAATAGCAACCAAAAAGGTAAAATACTAACACAGAAACTTGACAAAATATGCAAATGACATATATACAAAAACTACAAAATAATTATGAAAGAGATCAAAGACAATCTAAATAAATGGAGAGAAAAGTTCATGTTCATGGATTAGAAGACTCAGTTTCTCTTTTTTTTCTTCAAGATGGCTAAATGGAGACACTGGATATCAGTTCTCCTCAGAAAGAAGGACCAACATTACATATAGATAATGACACCTTGAATAGATTATCAAGGAGGGTTTACTAGAAGCCAATGGATAACTCCTGGGGAAAAAAATGAGGCACAGTAAAAGAAAAAAGCGAAAGGCCAATGTGGCTAGCAGTGATTGGTGGGGAGCCATCAGGGCCTTGGTGTTGTATGGAAAAGGTAAGTGGAAGTACTTTTACATCCCTCATTCCTGTGGCAGACTGCCAGTATTTAAACTGTGGGAGAACTCCTCTACACTTGCAAACCCTGACACCATTGAGGGTAGTGATTTGAGGACTTCTTGAGAACGTTACACCAGACTGTGAATTCAGGCTGTGTCACTTGCCCTCCCCTGACATTCAAATGACTGTGGTATGTTACCATTGGCAGGGCACAGCCACTGGGGAACTGTATTCTGCTCTGGTAACCTCAGAGCTTGTAGCTCCGTATCTTGAGAGTTCTTGAAGATATTCCTCAGCACCCTTTCAGAGAGCAGCAGCAGCACAGTGCTAGCCCTACCCAAGGTAGCTGCAGGGTTTCCAGGGATCTAGCCCTCAGGGAGTACTACTCCTAAGGAAAAGTGTAGCATACCACAGGGGAAGCCCCTGGGACAAAGGAAAACAAAGGACATGCTTTTTAGGGTCTAACAGCTCACTATGGGGGGCTGTGATTGGCAGCTCCATCCAATAGAGACACAAATTCTATTCTGGGCTTTGTAAGCAAAAAGCAAAATCTCATCTCATTGACTGAGTGACCTCTGTGCACAAACCCATGCATAGAGGACTTCTCTTCCCTCTCCGCTTACCACTGCAAATGTATCCATTTCTCTTTCCATGGGAAGTTGACCCAGGCAAGCTAGAGGGCAAGCTGTCTGGAAATGTGAAGGGTGACTGGGTGCCCATTGGCAGCATGAACTTCTGGCCCCAGCTTGCCCAAAAGGTAGGGTCCCTTCCCATCTCTACATGAAGTTGTAGCTTTCCTGCCATGGAGAGCAGGAGAGCTGTTTAACTGTATTTGGTGTTGTTGGGGGAGACTCCACACTGTGCTCCAGACCACACAGAGGTTTAGTGGTGAGCCATGGAGCAGGCCTCTCCTATGGCTCTCGGCCGCATTGCAGTTTGGAAGTAAACAGCAGTGTTTAACCAAAATGAATATCCCAAGCTCCAGGATGAGCATGTGACAGAGAAACATCACATTCCTGCCTGCCAAGGCCACAGCACTGAGACAGCCCCATCCTTCTCTCCCAACCCTATGCAGGGACCTCAGCACATTTCATCAAGGTCCCAATGACTTCCCTGCTACCCCCAACAATGGTGATGCTTGAACATACTATTAGTGAACTCAAGGGCAGCAGGCTTTTTTGATCCAGCTCCACTTAGCTTCATCTCTCCCAGGCTGTGTGGAGCCCAGGTCACTCTGTATTCTATGAACAAGCCCATTGCCTGAGGCCCTGGAGTGTTGCTCTCCATAAATGAAGATCAGGCATAAACCCAGCTGCTGCCACTAGCAGTCAGATCTTATCTGCATGTGTCACCTACTGGCCTGGAGGTTGACTTGAACAACCCAATATAAACTCTTTTGACACAAGTATTAAAAGTGAAGGCAAAAACTGCAGTTACTTTTGCATCAAGCTAATAAACAACACTGGGAAATCATGTAAGCTTCTTGAGACCGCTACCATCCTGGGTCCATGGGAGGCCATAACCCTGCTCAAATGCTCAGTACACTCACTGCTAGTACATCTGGCATTTGAGAAAGCCACTGCAGCAAGGCTATCAATAGCCAAAGAATTCAGTCAGAGTCTTTGCCACTAAAGCACCCAGAAGCAAAAACAAATTACCCTAGTTAACACACATCATAGTCACATCCTCAAGGGCAAAAAAAAATTAAATCCTGTACAATGGAAAGTAAATCTGGCCATAAGAAGTAATAGTTTCTACAGATGGAAAGGAACCGGTGTACAATTCTGGATGTATGAAATAACAGGGTGTTACAACATTCCCAAAGGATCATACTAACTCTCTAGCAATGGATTCTAACCAAAATAAAATTTTTGAAATAACATAAATAATTCAAAATGTTGATTTTAAAGGAGCTCAATGAAATACAAGAGAAATCTGGAAATCTACATAAAAAACCAGCAAATTAGTTTAGGATATGAATGAGAAATATGCCAAAAGATTCATATTTTGCAAAACAAACAGAGCTTTGGAAATTTAAAAATTCATTGAAGAAATTACGAAATAAAACTGAAAGTTTCAACAGCAGAACAACACAAGTAGAATAAAGAATCTCAGAACTTGAAGACAGGTATTTTGAATTAATTCAGTCAGACAAAAAACAAAAAAAAGAGAATTTTTAAAAATGAACTTAGCACCCCTAATGTATGAGATTACTTAAAATGTCCTATGAATCATACCTATTCCAGAAGGAGACAAAATAGCACAAAGTTTGTAAAAGCCATTTGAGGAAAAAGAAAAGAAACCTTCCCTATTATATAAAGAATTCTAGACATTCAGATATAAGAAGCTCAAAGAACTCCAGGAAAATACATTGCAAGAAAGACCTCACCACAACGTATAGTCTTCATGTTGTCTAAGGTACATATGAGAGAAAAAATTCTAAAATCAGCAAGAGAAAAGCTAGTGACCTCTAAAGGAAACTTCATCAGAATAACAGCGGACTTCTCAGCAGAAACCTTACAAACCAGAAGAGAATGGGATTTTACTTTTAAAATGTCAATGCTGAATTTTGTATCCTGTTAGAATAAGATTCATAAATGGAATGAAATAAAGTCTTTTCCAGAAGCAAACGCTGAAGGAATTCATTACCAGACGTACAAGAAACGCTCAAAGGAGTTCTAAACATGGAAATGAAAGATCTATACTTGCATCATAAAAACACACAAAAGTTTAAAACTCACAGGTCTTATCAAACAATTACACAAATGAAGAAGAGAAAGAAATAAAATGGCACCCTGAAAGAAGTCCACCAAATCATAAAGAAAACAGACAGGGGTAAAAGAAAGAATGTACAAAGCAACTAGATAATAATGAACATATGGCAGGAACAAAACTTCACATATCAATATTAATCTTGAAGGTAAACTGCTTAAATGCTCTACTTGAAAGATATAGATTAGTCAAATGGATTTTTAAAAACCCATAAACCATCCAGGCACAGCGGCTCACACCTGTAATGCCAGCACTTTGGGAGGCTGAGGCAGGTGGATAACATGAGTTCAGGAGTTCAAGACCAGTCTGGTCAACATGGTAAAATCCCATCTCTACTAAAAATATAAAACTTAGCTGGGCGTGGTGGTGTATGCCTGTAGTCTCAGCTAATGGGGAGGCGGAGGCAGGAAAATCACTTGACCCTGGGAGGCAGAAATTACAGTGAGCCGAGAATATGCCACTGCACTCCAGGCTGGGCGACAGAGCGAGATTCTATCTCAAAAACCAACCAAACACCCATAAACCAATTATATGCTGGTTATAAGAAACTCACTTTACTAGTGGTCATTTATAGACTGAAGGTAAAGAGATGAGAAAAGATATTCCATACAAACAGAAACCAAAAATGAAGATTTCCACACAAACAGAAACCAAAAGATAAAGAGATGAGAAAAGACACTTCACACAAACAGAAACCAAAAATGAGCAGAAAAGAGATAGACAGTAATACAATAATAGTGGGAGACTTCAACACCACATTATAACACTAGACATATTATCAAGATAAAATATCAACAAAGAAACACTGAACTTAAATTGGACTTTAGACCAAATGGACCTAACAAACATTTACACAACATACTACTCAGGAACCACAGACTACGTATTTTTCTCATTAGCACATGAAACATTCTCTAAAATAGATATATTAGGCCACATGAATTAGAAGACTCAATGTGAATTCATCCTAGCTTTATCTGTAGATTCAATGTTATCCTAATCAAAACCTCAGCAAGCTTGTGTGTGTGTGTGTGTGTGTGTGTGTGTGTGCAATCTGATTGAACATATTTTATGGAAAGGCAAAAGATCTAGAATACACAACACAATACAAATAATGAAAAGAAAAAAGCTGGCATTCTGATACACTCTTACTTCGAGACTTACTATAAGGCTACAATAATCAAGAAAATCTGGTATTGGGGTAAGAATACAAACACAGATCAAGAAAACAGGAT
Organism: Cheracebus regulus; assembly: GCA_963574635.1. Taxonomy (NCBI): domain Eukaryota; kingdom Metazoa; phylum Chordata; class Mammalia; order Primates; family Pitheciidae; genus Cheracebus; species Cheracebus regulus. Next base: position 11,039 of record CAUYQU010046226.1, on the reverse strand, counting down.
GAAGTCCAAAAATACATCTAAACAAATATGGTCAATTTATCTTTGACCAAGAAGCAAAAACAATTCAGTTGAGAAATTAGTCTTTAAAATAAATCATGCTGAAGCAATTGGATGCCCATTGCATCAGTCTGTGTTGCCATAAAAGAATACCTGAGCCTGGGTAATAATAGGAAGAAAAGCAACCACTTTTCTTTGGCTCATGGTTCTGCCAGCTGTACATGAAGTACAGTGCCAGCATTTGCTTCTGGTGAGGGCCTTAGGAAGCTTACAATTATGGAAGAAGGGAGAGGGGAACCAGAGTGTCACCTGGAGGGAAAGGGGGCAAAAAGAGAGAATGGAGAAAGTGCTAGGCTCTTTTAAACAACCATTCTCAAGTGAACTGATAGTGTTAATTCACTCATTACCCTGAGAAGAGCATCAAGCTGCACATGAGGGATTTGCCTCCCGGATCAAAACACCTCCAACTAGGTACCACCTCCAACATTGGGAATCACATTTCAGCATGAGATTTGGAGGGGACAAACATCTAAACTTTATCATCTATATGCAAAATATGAATTTAAACATCTTACACTTTTCATTAAAATTAACTCAAAATTGATAATAGAGCTAAATGTAAATTACAAACGATAAAATTTCTTGAAGAAAACAAAAAATGCTTATGACTTGGGTTTTATGATAGATTTTAAAATACAACAAAATACAACTATCAAAATTTTAAACTTCTGCTATGCTAATGACACTATGAAAGGAATGGAAAGATAAGCCACAAACTGCAAGAAAATATTTGCAAAACACATATCTGATGAGGAAATTCTATCTAAAATACATAATGGACTTTTAAAAATCAACAAGAAAGTGAACAGCTCAACTACAGATGGGCAAAATATCTGAATATCAGACACCTGACCAAGTTGATATACAGATATCTTAAGTAAATAAAAGGATGTTCAATACAATTTGTTATTAGAGAATTGGAAATTAAAATGACAATGAGATACTATTACACATTTACTAGAGTGGCTAGAATCCTAAAATATAAATAAAACAAAATAAACAAAAAACAAACCCAACAATAACAACTGTTGACAAGGACATTTTGAAGACAATTTGGCAATTTCTTCCAAAGCTAAACATACTTTTATGATAAGATCTAGCAATCCTGCTGCTAAGTGTTTACCTAAAGGATTAAGAAAATGTTTACACAAATTATCTTTTTATCGCATTATAAATGTTTATAGCATTTATAGCATTGATAATCACCAAAAGCTACAAGCAACAAGGATGTTTCAATAGAAATAGATAAATAAGCTGCAATATATTTATAAAATGGAATCTATTCAGTGATAAAAAAGAAATGAGTCATTAAGTCACAAAAGACATAGATCAATCTTAAATGTCTATTACTAATTAGAAGAAGGCAGTTTAAAATAGCTGTATACTATATGATTGCAATGTATATAACATTCTGTAAAAGGAAAAACCATATAAAGACAGAAAACAAATAAGTTTTCCCCAGGGTTTTAGTAAGGCAGTTGTTCAATTGGTGAAATACAGGGGCTTTTTACTTTTTTTAGGAAGGTGAAATTTTATATGATACTGTCATGTTGAGCACGGACTGATAATACAACATTGAGTACTAGATATTAAGCACTTGTCAAAGTCTATAGAAACTTATAATATGAAAAATTACCTTAAAGTGTGCAAAATTTTATCAAACATCATTTAGGAGATCAGGAGAGTCCAGGATAGAATTCAGAAAATGACAAAGAATATAAATAAATTACAAATGCATACAACAAATTTGTTCAAGGGTTAGGGTAATAAGGTGATAACTCAAGTAACTGTTGAAATGAGTGGAATCTGTAAGATTAACAGCAAAAAGAAACTACATATTTGCTCTAGTTGATAAAGTAGTTTCTACAAGGGTAAAGTTAATTAACCATTCTTAAACCACTATACATAGACAGTATAACTGAACAATTACATAAGTCAATGGCAGATGTTTGTAGCCGGAATTCTTACAGTTAAATTTAGAGGTTTTAAATAAACAACAGAAGAAGGTAAGAATTATCTATGTGGTAACACGTGAGATTTGGAGGTATAAACTCATGTTTAGATTAATATCCATACAGATGGTTACATATTAAAAAATCATGGAAATATAAATTTTTAAATACATGGAATAGTACTCAGCTATGAGAGAACCAATGGGACAAGGACACCTGATACCCAGATCTTGGTTTCTAATACTATTATTCAATTAAAGGGATCAGAACCAGACCCCCTGGAGAATTAGCTGTTTATAGGGCTGGCTCAGGATGGATGCAAAGTGAGCCTGGAACATCTTGTAGTTCTAGAGTATAAGACTATGTTTGAAAAAAAAATAGCAAAAAACATGCACATACAATGATAAGGGTATGTCAGAAGACATAGGAACTAAATGAAGGAGCTTGTAGTGGCCACTACTGGAACAATTTGAGTGATAAAAATGAATTAGTACTGGGTTTTAACCAAATGTGTAAAATAAATGTATGTGAACCAATAGAGGAATCAATAAATTATTGAATAGATACATAAGTGAAAGAGACATATCTATCACATGGAATCATTCCAAATAAATCATGTAGATACTCCACTCTTGATGACATGCATCGGTACTTCTTAAGTGTAGGCCATATGTTTCCATTTTCTTTCATGGAGTATAATATGGAAAGGGAGAAAGAAAGATTAGTTTTCCAGTGGAGGAACCTATTAAATTCTGCCTCAGCTAGTTAATCAAGATTAGCATGAACAGTGCTAAGTCATATTGAAAGTATTAACCTTGGGATAATGTGAGGAGAATGTCACATTAACTTTGTGGTCTTACTCCTAAAAACACCCAGCCTCAGTTTAATCATAAGAAAAATTTCATATACATTCTAATTTAGGGATATTATGGAAAATATCTGATGATTATTCTTCAATACCATCAAGATCATCAAAAACAAAGAAAGTCTGAGAAACTGTCACAGTCAGGAGTAGCCTAAGGACTCATGACAACTAAATGTAATATGTTATTATAGTTGAAATTATGAAACAAACGAGATTAAAAACTAAAGAAATTTGAAAAAACTATGGATATTAGTTAAAAACAATTTATTTTGGTTAATTAATTATAATTAAAGTACCATATTAATATTAGATATTAATAATGGAAAATGAATATGAAATATATGAGAACTCTCCATACTATCTTCACGTAAATCTGAAACTATTCTAAAACAAAATGTTTATTAATAAACATAAGAACTGAAATAGGTGGAGTCTATGACATATTAGACAACTTAGAAAAGCACATTGATAATCAGTAACTTAAGTAAGTTTAAAATGTTGAGCTTGAAGCAGAGACTGAAAAAGAGATGGAAAACAGCAAAAGGAATGTAATACGGCAGCAGAAAACCATAAGAGATCTCAAGTAATTGCAACTGAAATCTCTCCAAAGGAAAAGAGAGAAACTATAGTTGAGATAATACTGAAGAATTTTCCCAAACTGACAAAATAAATTTAATCACAGATTCAAGAAGCTTCACAAATCCTATAGAGGATTAAAACAATGGCCAGAAATCCCAGAAGGTCAAATTCAAGTCCTGTATGAAAATCCAAGAGAGGAAACAAACTTTAATTAGAGTGATGAATTAGAGGAAGTTTTCCATAAAAGATATGAATAATTACAGGGTTAGAAGGCAGAAAAAGAAGTATTCAAGGTAAAGACAACAGGAAATTTAAAATCCATATGCAGGAAGGAGCATGGCAAATGAAAATGTTATGGTAGGGAAACCAGAATTCTCAGCATTGTTGAAATGAGGAGAAAAAAAATGTATTTTAAAGTCTGTTTATTTGCCGGGCATAGTGGCTCATGCCTGTAGTCTCAGCACTTTGGGAAGTCAAGGCAAGAGCACAGCTTGAGCTTAGGAGTTTGAGACCACCCTGGGCAACATAGAAAGACCCTGTCTCTACAAAAACTACAAAAATTAAAAAGTAGCTTGGTGTGTTGGCACATGCCTGTGGTCCCAGCCAATTGGGAGGCTTAGGTGGGAGGATTGCTTGAGCCTAGGTGGTCGAGGCTGCAGTGAGCCATGACTGTGCCACCGCACTCCAGCCTAGGCAACAGAGTAAGACCTTGTCTCAAAAAGAAATAAATAAGTCAAATACGTTAATAATGCAAAGTTGGGAAACTTCACGAGAGTTACAAACTTTGAACTGTGAGGTGAATCTTGTCTCTTTACCTGTCATTTTCTGAGCCTTACTGTTCCTAAGAGTCTAGCATACTATCTCCAAGCAGCTTCAAAATTCAGATACTAACCTGTTAGTCCCAGCTGGAAGTCTTAGAAAATCTGTCTGATTAACCCAGTTTGGGACATGAGCTTGTATTAGTACATCAGTTAGAGAGAGATCAACGATAACATGTAATGTTACCACGGTAGTATTAGCCAGGTAGATTAACTTCATTCCAATCTCAATCATTCTTGGCTCTAGCTTGCATCTCTGCTTCTTAAGACAAATACGGATTACTAAAATGTTTGTTTTCAAATAACAAAATTATATGTGTATCACTGAATATAAAAAGCTGAGCAGTACTCCCCATATCAGAGAACAGAAAACAACTGTAAGCCCCATACCCAGAACACTGGCACTGAAACCCTCATCCTGATAGCCCATTTCCATATTTCCTCTATAAGATCCAGAGACAAACTGTCATAAGATGATATGACAGACACAGACAGGATAAAGCCTTTCAATATAAAATGTTAGTGAGGTGGAACCAGAGTTGATTAACAGCTGGACTCAAAAAGCTCAGTCTTTTTATCTTGGGACTTCTGGATGTCTGGTTTTTGACTCTTGGAAAGATGAGAGCCATGGGATTTATGATGCAATGTTTAAGGTCTGACATTTCCCTGGTGACCCACAGGACCAATTTCTTTACAGCTGATTTGCAACTGGCCAAACTTATTTGACAAATGTGGTTTGATTATTTAAAGGGATAACCATTTTTTTTGGAGGAGCACTCCTTAGGACAAGATTTCTGCATAGGTCATGGCAGCTCAAGCCAGAGACTCAGCATGGTCCATGCATGTGTTTAATTTTTTTTTTTAAATGAAGTCATTGTGGAATGTCCCTTTAATCTCTAATACCTATCTGCATCCTGTTTTACTTTACTGCATCTTTTTCTTTAAATAAAATTCTATGTGATTATACTTTATGGAGAATAGTGGGTCCTTTCAAATATCAGAACCAGGTTAAGTGATACAAGCATACAAACAGAAATGGCCAAGTATTTGAGAAAAGCCAATAAAATTACTGTTATTGATATTTTCAGACATATTAGAATATAGTGTATCTATAAATAATCAAGTTAACCATGTAGGATTTTAAAGCTTGCTAGATGAAAGTAAAAGCTAATGATAATACAAATAGTCATAGTAATAAAAACCTTAATGGGCTCAGGTGAATTTCTGTAGAGACACTTTTGAGTAGTGAATTAAATGGCTATAAACTTCAGTGTAGGAATTAGTTCAAAATATAGTATAAAGGAATAAGGAAATACAATGATAAAAGTTGAGACATGGCGAACAAATCATAAAATTTAACTGTCTACTAGAATAAGAGAACTAGAAGTAGATAATAGAGAGGTTCTATGAGATTTGAAACAGGGATGACTAGACTGAAGAAAACAGCCAGAAATATTTACCCTTCCTTCCTTCCTTCCTTCCTTCCTTCCTTCCTTCCTTCCTTCCTTCCTTCCTTCCTTTCTTTCCTTTCTTCCTTGCTTCCTTCCTTTCATCCTTCCCTCCCTCCTTCCCTCCCTCCCTTCCTTCCATCTGTCTTTTTTCTTTTTTCAGATTGAGTCTGGCTCTGTGGCCCAGGCTGGAATACAGTGGCGTAATCTCAGCTCACTACAACCTCCGCCTCCTGGGTTCAAGCAATTCTTGTGCCTCAGCCTCCCAAGTAGCTGGGATTACAGGCACCTGTCACCACAACTGGCTAATTTTTGTACCTTTAGTGGAGATGGGGTTTCATCATGTTGGCCAGGCTGGTCTCGAACTCCTGACCTCAAGTGATCCACCTGCCTTGGCCTCCTAAAGTTCTGGGATTACAGTTGTGCGCCACCATACTCAGCCAACACTTAGGCTTTCTTTTGAAAAATGCTTCCATAAATTTCTGATGTTCTCATTTCAAAGTGGAACAGAAAATAGAACCCTTTTCAATATTCAACAAACATATGTAGACATACACATATGTATGCAAGTACGTATGTATGTTCACTCTTAGTTTCTCTTATCCTTTAAATCTGTAATAGTTTATTTGTTTCTTTAATGTTTAACTTATCTTAGCCCAAGAAATGTGTCATAAACTGTAAATTGGCTTGCTATAATCATTCCCACCCCTTTCTAGAACATATCCGTTTTACAGTAAGGATAGACAGCTAAGAAACAACAAAAGAAAGCAAAAAGCGAATAAAAAAACATATTTTAGTCTAAATATATAGATTTCTGATTATTGTTTGATTTTCAGTAAACTACCTGTAGAGGGTGACAAAGTACAGCACATCCATTTTGATGGTGGTACTGAATGGCTCAGACCCCATAGCTATAGTTCTTTGATTCTGCATTTTCCTGCTCATGCCAGAGGCGCTGGCTATCTTTGACAGCCAGTTATGTTGTGTGGTTATAGAAACTATTATTGAACATTCAACCCATAGACCATTTCCTCAACACCTGCCATGATTCTACAAACCATATATACCCTTTGATAAATTTCCATCTGCTTAAAATCTTTTTTGAAGGCATTCATTGTTTTCAAATAAGATTTTTCTCACCAATTCAGAAGAATTCTCCTATAAGCATTAGGATTCTTACATGAACTAGATAAGTTACTATTTTAGGAAATATACTTAAGTTGTCCTTGCTATACATAGGTGCTAAATAAAAATGAAAGCTAGTAATGGCCATATGGATATCAGAAAACGTAGACTTTAGAACAAGAAGTACCAGTGATGGGCAGTAGCTGATGATACAAAAGCCAATTCACCAAAAGACATAAGAACCCAAAGTGTGTACGAAACTAATAACAGAATGCCTAACTACTGAAGTATAATTGATTAAAATGAAAGGACAGAGAGACAAATACAAAATTAAATATAGAAAATTCAACTCTCAAAAATTGATAGAAAAAGTAGAATGTCAACAGAAAGTTAGATTTGAAAAATGCTATCAACCAACTCCACCTAAAGAAAAAACAAGCAAGGACTTAGGAAAAACATCGGTTCAAAGAATTGTCTCTGTATCTGTCATTTTCTGATCCTTTCTGAGCCAGACTCCCTAACAGTCTGGCATACTGTCTCCAAGCAGCTCCAAATATTCAGATACTAACCTGTAAGTCCCACCTAGAAATCTGAGATAATCAGTCTGATCAACCCAGCTTGAGACATAAGCTTGCATTAGAACAACTACTCTGGCTAATGGTTGAGAGTCTAGGTTTGACCTAACTGGGTCACATAGTCACTACTGCAGTCAAGAAAAAAGGGCATTGTGAGACTCCATTAGACTCTGCGATTTGAGTGAGGGAAGTAAAATCTCCTTAAACAAAATGGTGAAGGGGGGATTTGGGGTGGCAAAACAATAAACCTCAGTGACATTCTACTCCATTGGTATCTTTTCCTCCAATATTCCATTCTGTGTAATGTGGGTCTAGCTGATACATCCTCAAGTCTCTTTCTATCTACAAATTACATTGCAGAAATAATTAAGAATTAAGCTCTTGATATAACTTTTACACTATTTTTTGTTCTAATGCACGTTCCCTTGTGTTTTTATATGCTATTTGTTAAACCAAATGATATAGCAGATGGGATACAATTGGAATTTATTGAAACAATTACTTTTTCATACAATATTCCAAACTTGTTTTTGTAGAAGGTACTGCTTTCCTTTCCTTCAGTGTCCACTGTACAAAATGCTGCCTACTTTAGGATGCAGCATCTTTTGATGAGGCAACCTCCCTGCCAAAAACTTCTGAATATAGATTAGTACAGGGCCATTTTGAACTCCCTTAGGCTGTAAAAAACACTTCTTGCCTGGAATCAACTGGAGATAGATGCCTTATTTCCTAGCACCAGAATTCCCTGTGTCGAATATTTTCTGCAGTCCTAGGAGTGATAGCTCATGGGCATTTCTGCTTAATCACTTTATCTCCAAAATTGTGTGAACAATATCAGCTTAACAGGAGCCTTTCTGACACTAGAGAAACTAAACATGTGAAAATGGAGGTAATTCTCTCTGCAGCTATCTGGAAGTAACTCTTCACAAAAGCCTGGGCTGCTTTTTTGAATTTTCTCCAAACTTCTCTCCAATCCTATGACATCAAAGTTTAGACTTGCAGATATCTTGAGTCGCTGCAATGGCAGGAAAGCAATAGGATCCTGTCAATATCTACCACTACAATCTAAGAAAATTCTACCCAGAGCCACATGTTGCTTCAAGCCTTTTCAGTTAAAACATGTAAAGCATTAAACTCTTGAGCCATTATGGGTATCTAGAAGCATTAGTCTTAAGCTCATTATGGATTAAGCACATTTGGAAAACCAATATATACCCACTTCTGTGATTGAAAAGGGAGAGTTTTTCTCCAAAAGTTACCAAACAATACTACCAAGAAACATATGATTCTGGTATTATTTTTAAAACTTTCCCAGTGCGTCTTCATATATTACTTTTGTAACTTAAAAAAGACTGTAAACAACCTTGGCAAAGGAGAACAAAGTGATCCGAATCATTTTATCTGATGTTAAGGCTTATTTTAGCAACAGTAACCAAGACAGTGAATAAGGACAGAGGGATAGACACGTATGTCCATGGAACAGAATAGAGAAGTTACAAATAGAAAATGTCTCAGGTGGAAGGCTAGGCAAAGAGTTCTTCCCTTGACATCAAAAATACATGCCATGCGAGAAAAAATGTCATAAACTGAACTTCCTCAAAATTAAAAGCTTTTGCTCTGTGGATACCCTGTTAGGAAGATGAAAAGACAAGCCACACATGGGGAGACCTGTATTCACATATCGGACAAGGAGTGATACCTGGAATGTGCAGAGAAGACATGACACCCTTTCAGAAAATGACACTACTCCATCCAAACTTGCCTCTTTCGGAGCTACCGTTGTAAAAGCTGAAGGATAAGGCAGAAACGAAGCATCCAGCTTTAGGATTCAAGTTCTGAAGGACAGAAAGGAACTAGGAAATCTCTAAAGAAACATTAAAAACCAGTCAAAAGTCAGAGTGTTGGGTCACTAAATCCTAGAGCAGTGAAAGAAGGCATTAGAGAACTCATGTTTATTGAGGAGTTAAAACACGCCTCACACCATACTAAAACCTAAAATAACTAATGGAATTAGTGATTCATATTTCCATTTTACAGACAATAAAATTGAAATTCAAGGAGTAATTAACAGTCCCAAAATTACAAGTCTCAAAACAGCTGTTTGCCTAACTCTTCCTCTACCTTGTAACAACAAAATACTAATGTAAACGAATTAGACCTTAACATTGCTTCCATTTGTATCATGAGTTACAAAAAACTTTTATATTCATTATTTTTTCTTTCTTTAAACCGAAGCTATGGAGACAGATTTGATATGCCTATTACTTCTTGTCAGACAGGGAGACTAGTCCTTAGAGAAACCCAATGGCTTTCTTGAAGACACACAAGGTAGGGTGGATTTTTACTTTGTGCTTGGGTCTGTCGGGTTTCAAGTGAAGTGCTCTTCCTATGACACAGAGACAAGCTGTTGCTATAGCAGCTCTATTAGCATTATTTTATAATCCTCAAATAACTATAATCCTGAATATAGTATTATCTGCTCTAGTCCCATTTCCAGAGTCAGTCCTAACAGAGCCGCTGTAGCAATGGCTGGTCTCTGGGCCACTATCATCTGCAGGCGTGCTAGTGAGTTTGTAAACAAGGACTGACTCTACTGGCCCAGATCATGATCAAATTACATAGTCTCTAATGTGTTGCCCTCACATATAAACTATGGGGAATAATAGTGCCACAGGATCCACCCCTTAAGTTTCAGGAAAAAAAAAAGCCCTGGAATATATATATAAAGTGCTCAATAATATATGTAATTAGTAATAGTAGAATATTAATTATAGGTATTAGGGATATATAGGAAAAGATAGAAAATAAGTTAGGAAGGTTAGCCAAAATGTTCTATTCTAATCTATTTCAAAAGGTTCTGCCTGAGTAGATTAACAAAGTAAATGGCATTTCCACTGTTGCCTTTCACAACAGTGATATATAGCAAGGCCTGTATATACTGACAATAGAAACTAAGACAGAAATTGATATTTATGTTGATATTATAAATGCTTCAAAATAAATATGAAGAAGTGTATTAATTTGTATTTTGTTCTTCCTTAGATCTCTGGTACTTTTCAGAGCAACTACAAATGTTTAACTTTATATAATACACATAACTATTATTATATTGAAAAATAGAGAGAGATCCAAGATGGCCGATTAGCAACAGCTCAGGAATGTAGCTCCCAGTGAAAGTGCAGAGAACGAGTGGACGTCACACTTTCCGACGAATTTTTGTTGCCCACAGACCGGGAGATTCCCAGCAGAGGAGCCCCACGGGTCGCCAGCGCGACTCTTTTGGCCAGCATGGCTGTTTTGCTGGTGCCCCAGGGTGGCGCTTCTCAGTGCGGAGTGTATGGGACGGACGGGCTCGGCTGGTCCCATCCCCACAAGGAAAACAGCAATTGGAAGCGCTGAGGACTGAAAGTTTCACAGCAAGCACAGCGAACCCGGGAAGGTCTGGCTCTATGGGGAACGGGCGTCCACCAAAGGAAAACTAAGAAATAGAAAAACTTCATCACCCGGCAGAGAGAGATCCAAGATGGCCGTGCAGCAGCAGCTCAGGATTGTAGCTCCCAGTGAAAGCGCAGAGAGCGAGTGGATGCCGCAATTGCAGACGAATTTTTGATGCCCACAGA
>CAUYQU010046225.1:0-22101 GCA_963574635.1 Cheracebus regulus | reverse complement strand
CCCCTTTTAATCTGCCTTCCCGTAGCTCCACTCACCAGTTCAAAGGGCACACAGACCAGTGGATTTTGTACGGAGACCCGCCGCGCCGCGGCGCCGGCAAAGCAGCCGCGCCGGCCGAAACAGCCGCACCGGCCACAACATCCGCACTGGCGACCCGTGGGGCTGCTCCGCCTGGGAATCTCCTGGTCTGGGGGTAATAAAAATCCGTCTGGAAATGCGGCGTCCACTCACCCTCTGCACTTTCACTGGGAGCTGCAATCCTGAGCTGCTCCTAATCCGCCATTTTGGATCTCTCTCAACACAACCATTTTCATTTTTGCACATATGTGCTAAGTCTTTTTCTATGTACATAGATACTTGGCATAACTTTAATAATAGTATATATAACATATATATAATATATTTGTATATATCTACATACACCATAATTGTTATTTTAAAGGCTGCATAGAAAGAGTGGATTAGGAGGGAGATCAGAGTATGGGTCACACTCAAGACCAGCCCCAATGATTCAATTACCTCACACTGGGTCCCTCCCACTACATGTAGGAATTCTGGGAGATACAATTCAATTTGAAATTTGGGTGGAGACACAGCCAAACCATTACATTCTTCCCTTGGCCCCTCCAAATCTCATATTCTCACATTTCAAAACCATTCACACTTCCCAACAGTCCCCAAAGTCTAAACTAATTTCAGCATTAACCTAAAACTCCACAGTCCAAAAGCCTCATCTGAGACAGGGCAATTCCCTTCCACCTGTGAGCATGTAAAATCAAAAGCAAGCTAGTTACTTCCTAGATACAATGCGAGTACAGGGTACAATTAATCAGGAGCTATGTGGGATGACCTTCAGGTAATGAAAACCAATATGAAATGCTCAACTAATAATCTGATGCCATAATACAGATATGGGCTAATACAGGTCAGAACAAAAACATGCAAAATAATTTTTCTAGAGCTGTTAACCAAAATATACTATACAGATGTGACTTAATGCTAAATCACATGCCTGTTAATAACTGTTTTCAATTTTACAAAATGTAGATTGTGCCATTTGAGAAGCAGGCCTTCTATCAGAAACCCAAATGTAAAGTTCAATATGAAATGCTCAGCTAATAATCTGAGGCAGTAATCCAGATATGGGCTAATACAGGTCAGAACAAAAACAATGACAAAGAAAGAAGAAAGGAAGAGACATAATTAACAGAAACTTCAAGAACAGATTCTTTCAGTATTTAACTATATGTATATATGGAACAAATTAAATAAATCAGCAATGACTCCAAGATTTCTAGCTTTTATTGCCTGAGAAAAATGACATATTGCTGAGCAAGAATGTGCCACTATTTATATTTGCAGTTTTCTTTAAAATTCTTAAATGTAAAGAATTGTCATTAGTTTGATATACTGTTTAATATACTTTATATTAAAATGATGTTTAAATCTTAAAAGGTAATGAATCCCTACTGGTACATATGGTAAAACACTACTTTCAGCTTTCTGTAGATGGTAAGATATAGCTTGCCAATTATTTTATTCTTTCTTGTTAGAATAAGGAAACCATGTTTGGAAGTCTAAAAAGGCCAAGCATGTAGATTTTAAGATATTTAGCTTTCTAAGAAGTGTCAAAGCTACTGTTCTTAGTTTCTTTACTAAAAATAGTATAATGGTCAGTGATTTCAAACATCTTAGTTGATGATTATATTCTGTTGTTTAGACAAGAATTTTTTGTTTTTTTAATGCAGTGAGTAAATCTCTTTAAAAGCCATGGGCACAGCAAGCCTGTTTTGACACCTGCATTGTATTCCATACAATAAGTGATTTGTGAGTGAATTAAGGATATTCTACAAAATCGCTACTAACTTATTGTGTAGATTATTACATACCTTCCAAAAGACATTAGATATTTGGGAAATGGGAAAAAGGACAGTTGTATTACAATTTCAGTCTCTGTGAAGTATAAAATTAAAAATATTAGGGTCTTTTTGGCCATCAAGAATTATTTCCTATTTAGAAAAAAATAATTTCTAAATAGGAAATAAATTTACTAAAATATATCTGCTTTTTATTTGAATATTTGTTATAGATTTAGATTTTGCAGAAAGTGAAATTGTCTTTCTTGAGGTAATAACTTTTAAACTGTAACTTCTAAAGAGTGTAGTATGTAATTTAAAAATTTTACAAATAAGTTATTAGAAACTTTAAAGATTATGAAAACTCATCCCAAAGAAGCAAAGACTATTCAATAAAATGAGAATAACAATCACCCTGAAAGGACAGGATCAATCACACATGAACTGTAATGTTGCTTAGTTAAAATATGTGCTCTTAGAAAACACAAATGGAATTCTATTTTAACAGAGTAGACTTTTATATTGCATTATTTTGTTTCAAAGTTTATATATTTGCTCTTTGATCTATATGTTATTTATATGGCTAGATAATTATTTTCAGGGGATCATGACATTTTTTGATTCTTTGCTTTTGTTTTGACATTTTATATTTTGTGTTCTGAAAATATGGCTATAAAGATGTCTCTTTAGGTAGAATGCTTTAATGTTTTGTTGAGAGTTTTATACAAACGGAAATTCTCATAGAGGTTAACAACTTTCATTCTTATGGAGAATCTCTCTTCTCTCTTCTGCCTTTTTCTCTTTCTCTCTCAGAAAAAAAAAATATTATATAACATGATTTAAATCCAAAGGAATCATATTAGTCTTTTGACTTAAAATATACTAAAATATTTTACTATGATGATTCTAGTATCTTAGTATTGTCAGGCTAAAAACAATGCACATTTATTATCCTATAGTTCTATAGATTAGAAATCTTACACAAGTGTCACTGGACTTCAATCAAATGTTTTCCTTCCTGGATACCCTAAGGGAAAAATGAGTTTCTCTGACTTTTGCAACTTCCAGAAGCCACTCACAAATTCCTTGGCTCATGGCCCTTGCCTCCATCTTCAAAATCAGTATCATTGCATGTCTCTGGTCCTTTTCTTACCACATTTTGACCACAGCCAGGAAGGGTTCTCTGCTTTTAAAGGTTCATATTAGGTTGAAACTTCTTATCAGATAATCCAAGATAATCTCTCCTCTAGTCCTTAACTTTGGTCACATTTGCAAAGTCTCCCTTACAGAGGGAGATGACATATTCATAGATTACAGGGATTAGGGAATGCACATGCTAGAGTTCTAATCAATGATTTTGGTTCTCGCATTGAATGTTGCCTTTTGTGAAATGAATACTGTCTTATATGACATGAATAGTCCCTTGTGATTGACATTTGTTTTTGCATATCTAGTAAATCATATTTCACCCTTTCATTTTTCAACATCTGGGTTACCTTTCTAAAGTGATTTTTTTGGACTAGATATTCGCCTGAGGTTTTTTCACCTCAAACTCTGTATTTGGTAGGAGGAATAAGTCTATTCCAGTTTATTGTGATAACTGATATATTTAATTTTATTTTCTTCATGTTATTTTAGGTATTCCATCTATTTTTTTTCATTTATTAATACAAGAGAAAGACAGTCACCTTCTAACTGTTCTGACCAGGGTCAGTTTAATCTATTAGTATTAAAATTTTGTGGGGCTGCCTATATTTTTGTGATAAAATAATATATTCAAGGATTGCATGTAGCAAGTATCACTGTGTATGGGTCATTGTATATTGAAACTCTGGGCCTCTGGAATAGCTGTGAATCTGCACTCCTGACCCCAGATTCAACAACCGTTTCCTCTAAACATTAAAATAAGCAAAGTTCGGTTGTTGAGACTCTTGAGCCAAAGAGTTGAGAACAAAAACAGATGAAGTACATGTGTTTATGCCACCATATCCTGAAATCCCATTTCTACGTTTACTCTTTATCCAAGCAAAATCCAGCCTGTCTCAACTTCCTTTGCTAAATACGATAGATATTCTCCTGTGATTATGTTAATGAACGTTTTTGGCCTCATTTGGAATTGTCAACTATTTCTACCTTCTTGAAAATCCTTCTCTACTTGCTTTTCACAAAGTTATATCTCCTCTGTATAAGTTTTTCTGTCACGTCTATATTCTGTTATAGTTCCTTTCTATGGTGATTACTTACATATAATTATGTATTAGACTTATCATTAGATCCATTTCTTACTCCATATATATTAATTTGGTTACATTTATCTTCTCCCATGTTTTCAAAACCAGAATTATCTGGACTTGGTGATTGTGTAGATACAAAGGTTAAGAAAAGACAGAAAGTTAAGATGTCACCTGAGATTCTTGATTGGGCATTTTAGTTAATTACTATTAGAATGACAGCATACAAAACAGGTTTATAAGAAAATAATTTTTCAGTTTTGATCAAAGTGAGTTTGAGGTACCTATTATTCAAATTTAGAAGTATTCAGTAATCAATTGAGTGTACACTCCTAATTAGCAAGAGATATACTATGGATGTATGTCTTTGGCATTCATCTCACTTGTGAAGTAATTGAAGTCATGAGACCAGGTGATAATATCATAGAGGAGTCTGTGGAGTAGGAGCATGAAAAGAGAACAAAAGCCAGAGTTCTAAAAAACATCAATGTTTAAGAGTTAGATAGAAGAGAGTATCACAAAATGACTGACTATAAGCAATTAGATAAATGTGAGAAAACTCAGGAGGAGAATGTGATGTAATAAGAACAAAGGAAATATATGATTGATGGACAGAGTTGATTGCTCAACTGAGTCATTCTCTCCTTCTACATAATTTATAGAATCGAAAGCATATTCCATCAGCATTATGCCTGGGGAGGGGAGAAAATACCTTCTTGCACTAGTTTTAGTGTGGTGCTTTTTCCAATTCTGCAAATTAAGGCAAAACAAATTTCCAGTGTTAAAAGAAAAACTTCAGGCACAATAAGTTTAATTGAATTTATTTGACTAAGAAAAAATTCATGAATTTGGGAAACACTCAGAACCAAGAGAGGTTCCAGGAGCCATGATCAGCAGCTCCATTAGAGCAGTGAGTGTTACAGGCAAAACACAGAAGCAAAGTAGAGAAGTTACCTGATTGGCTACAGCTAGGCATCTGCCTGAATTAGGCATGGTGTGATGAGGCATTTTGCTTACCTGGGCGTGGTCTGACCAGTTGGCTGTCTGTGATTGGCTGAAGCTTTCCTGTTTGTTGTTGGCTAAAACCTGGCTATTTGGTAAGCAAAAATAATGCACTTACAAGTTAGGTCTTAGTTTGTTATATAGAAACTAAAATTATGGAGACAGCTCAAGCTAATGTCCTCCTACTTGTTTAATTTATTACTAGGTAGAGACAGAGAGCATCTCTCTTACTCATTTTACACTCCTGTTTTAGACTATTCATATTTTACCCAAGTGCTGCTCTCTCTTCTGTATGCTCTAAGAAAGGGACAGCTCATGACAATACCCTGGAATTCCCCTCCCACTTCTTCTAATTTTATTTCATCATTTGAAATGTAGTCTACATCACAGAATATAACGGAAGAAAAATTGACTATGTGTTATGCTTTATATAAAGAGGGTAACAAATTCCCCAGCCTGAGATAATTGATTCATCATGCTTGCTGCCCCCAGTTTTCGTCTCTTACTCATCAATAGTCTACATTTTAAGGACTACAGCTTGTACCACCTAATTTTCTGTAATCAAAGTGTTTATTAAGTATAAAATGTTTGGCTAAAAAAGACAAGTGCCACTAGTAGTGGGCATAAATGGTTAAGATATCCAATTATCTCATATTAAATCATAGAAAACTGGTCTTTTTTCAGAATACCCAAGATATTCCCTGACTTCTCATTGGCCAGTACTTTGTCACAAGCCAATATATAAAATAGTCACTAGCAAAGAAGTTGAGATGAGCATGTTTTATTTAGACCAGTCATAATTCATACTCTGTGGGCTGAAGGAAGAAAAGTGGACCTCCTTCTGAACACTGGGGCAGGTCTCTCAGTTCTCCTCTCCAATCTGGGCTCCCTCTCCTGTCTTAGCATGACCATGAGGGGCATCTCAGGAAGGCCTTTAACCCAATATTTTCCCCAACCCCTTAGTTGTAGTTGGGGAGACCTCTTGTTCACCCATGCCTTTCTACTCACCCTCCAATAGCCAAAAGTCAAATGGCCAAACCTAGCTTCATGAGATTCTAGCACACGAAACTTCTAGTTGGGAGTTCATACTCTGCTAAAACCTTGGGTAAACAGTTGGTTTTACATTGCTCAAAAGAAAAAAGAATTAATAGTTTTTTTCTACACTTGTAGCATTTGAAACATTCTAAGAAATAACTGATCTGAACCATCAAATATTTCTGAGATTTCTGAGATTTTAACAAGATAAAAAATGAGAATTATTTTTAAGTTTTTACCTTTAAGAGGTTCCGGTTGGGCATAATGGCTTATGCCTGTAATTCCAGAACTTAGCCTGGTGTGGTGGCATGTGCCTGTAGTCCCAGCTACTCAGGAGGGTGAGGCAGAAGGATTGCTTGAGCCTGGGAGGTAGAAGTTTCAGTGAGCTGAGATTGCATCACTTCAATCCGACCTGAGCAACAGAGTGAGACTGTCAAAAAAAAAATCATAAAACAGAAAAAAAAAGGAGTTCTTTACTTTGAAAAAAATGTGGGTTCAAAAACATACCACAGAGGAATCTAGACTACAGGAACTGAATACAAACAATTATAAAAATAATTTTGATAAGGAAAATGTGGAAAAATATATGGGCATGTAAATTTAAGACTACTATTTTCACTAAACACTGACTAATAATGAGCTTTCTTCTTCCCTTTCATATATTGATTGATGGTGGTAATATTTTGCTTAGGATTTTTCATCCATTTTATAAAAGATATGGAACTGGATTTTTTTATTACAATGAATTTGTCAGATTTGGAAATCATAGTTTTGCTAGCATCATAAAGTAAGTGGGAAAATATTCCTCCTTTCTCTATTTTTAAAATAAGATTCAAGTGTCTAATTAATAGAATAATCAAAGCAAGTCATTTGAATTTAAAACTTCTATGTGCGAAGGTTAATTATAGATATTGCACAATTTATATCATATTTTCTTTACATCAAAATTTCAAAATCCATATATTTAATTATATCCTTGTGTGTCATTAACATCTGTATGACATGTAATATTCCCCCTTTTTCACTCCTCATATTGGAAGTCTATACCTTTTTTGTTGTATCTTCATTAGTTTCCCCAAGAAGTTATGAATTTTATCAAACATTTTTAAGAACCAACCTTTACTTTTGTTGATTTTCTCCGTTCTATATTGTTTTCTACTCTATTAATTTTGGCTCACTTCTAACTTATTTCTGTCCTATATTCTCTGCTGTACTGATAATTTCTATACAGATACTTTTAAACTTTTTATTCTTTTCTAGTATATGCATATTAAAGCTATTAATTTCCTTTTATTCACTGTTGTTGCTGTATTCTGTTGCGTTAAGCCACATTTTTAGTATCATTTGGCTCATATTATATTCTACGTTATACTTTGTCCTCTTCTTTGAGCCTTGGATTATATATAGTGGTAGTGCTTGATTTTTAAACAGTTAAGAGTTTTCTTCTTATTTTCATTTTTTTAGATTTGTTTCTTAATCCCACAGATGACAGATAATACACTCAGTATGATTTCACACCTATGAAATTTTTGAAACCTGCTATATAGCCAAGCATATAATCAATTTTAGGAGTTTTATAAATGCTGTAATTTTAGAAATGTGCATCATATTAACATTTACTTTCTACAAGTTCCCTGTACTATGTTTTATATATGTAAAGTTAAAGTTTGATAGTCGTTATCATTTTGTGTATTTTTACTGATTTCCTGACAAATACTGAGAGACATCTGACAAAATCCTCCAATTTGAATGTGAACTTCTCAATTTATCTTTATTTTTAGGTTATTTTATTTCTTTAAACATGTTTGGATATGTAATTCAGAGCATACAAGTTAAGGATAGTTATATGTTCCTAGTTGATTGACTGTTTTATCATTATGGGATTTTTTTCATTACAATTTCTATTCTTGTTTTTAAATATTCTTTTATTTTAATTTTTTTATCGGTACATACTAAGCAAGTATATTTATGCTGTACATTAGATACATTGATACAATCATGCAATGCATAATATCACATCATAAAGAATGAAGTATGTTTCCACTCAAGCATTTCTCCTTTGTTATACACAATTGAAATTTTACTCTTTTAGTTACCTTAAAATATATAATTATCATTGACTATAGTCACCATGTTGTGCTATTCAATAGTAAGTCTTATTCATTCTTAGTAATAATTATTGATGTTAGAAAGTTTTTTCTGAAATTTATATAGCTATAGTATTTCTTGTTTTGTTTTCCATTATATATATTCATTATCATGTAATTTAAAATATATTATCTTTTTGTATTTTTTTTTTCTTTTAAGCAGCATGCAGTTGGAATTTTCTTCAGTCTTAATATCTTTGTCTTTATTTTTTCTTCATTCTTTTTAATTATACTTTAAGTTCTGTGGTACATGTGCAGATTGTGCAGGATTGTCACATAGGTATACATATACCATGCTGGTTTGCTGCCTCCATCCACCCATCACCTACATTAGGTATTTCTCCTAATGTTATCCCTCCCCAATCTCCCCACCCCTTGCTATCCCTCTCCTAGCCCTCCCCAGCCCCCAACAGACCCCAGTGTGTGTTGTTCCCTCCCTGCATCCATGTGTTCTCATCGTTCAATGCCCACTTTTGAGTGAGAGTATGTGGTGTTTGGTTTTCTGTTCACTGTCAGTTTGCTGAGAATGATGGTTTTCAGCTTCATCCATGTCCCAGAAAGGACATGAACTCATCATTTTTTATGACTGCGTAGTATTACATGGTGTATATGTGCCACATTTTCTCTATCCAGTCTCTCATTGACGGGCATTTGGGTTGGTTCCAAGTCTTTGCTATTATAAACAGTACCACGATGAACATACATATGCATGTGTCTTTATAACAGAATGATTTATAATCCTTTGGGTATATACCCAGTAATGGGATTGCTGGCTCAAATGATATTTATGGTTCTAGATCCTTAAGGAATCACCACAGTGGGTGAACTAATTTACACTCCTACCAACAGTGTAAAAGTGTTCCTATTTCTCCACATCCTGTCCAGCATCTGTTGTCTCCAGATTTTTCTCCCCACTGGTTATACTCTTATTATTATTATTTTTAATTGTACTGGGGTACAGGTGCAGATCTTGCAGGATTGTTGCATAGGTACATACATGCCATGGTGGTTTGCTGTCTCCATTCTCACATCACCTATATCAGGCAAAATATCTTTGTCTTCAAATTGAAAGAGATCTTTTTAAATTTGAAGTAATTATTGATTTATTTGTATTTAACTCTACCAGCAAATTTTCCTATTTGTCTCATTTTCTATGATTTTTTGCTATTTTATTGACTTATTTTTAATGAATCAGTAATTTAATCATTTCATTGTATCTTTAATGAGATTATTTTTAAATACTCTTCTTTTAATGGTTATGCTGGAGATTATATCAGGCCTTGTAGATATATTAAAATCTAACATAAATTTTTTAATTTTAACACCTCCCAAATGATGCAAGGACCTTGAAACACTTAAAAGTAATTTAGGCTCCTTTCATTTTTGTATTATTTTTTCTGAATATTAATTCTGCCTATACTTATGTACCATATATACTATTGTTTTACATATTTAATATACCTTTAGATTCACCTACATATTCTTTTCTTGGTTCTTTGTTCCTTTTCACAGTTTTATGCTTTGAACTGCTACAATTTTTTGTTGGTTTTATCTGATGATCTCACTTTGGAATTGCTTTTGCGTAGAGGTTACCGGAGAGAATTGTCTCAGTAGTTTTTTTTCCTTTTCACATATAAACATTTATTTCACCTGTATTTTTGGAGGATATTTTTATTGATTATAAAATTGTAAGCTGCCAATTAAAGCTGTCAAGTTATTATCTTCTAACATACAATTTTTCTGATAAGAAGTCATCTTTAAATTTGATTGTTATGCCTTAGGAGATCATGTGTTGATTATCTTTGGCCATTAAGAGGTTTCTATTCACCTTTGATTTTCAGGAATTTTATAAAGTGTCTAGTTTGGAGTTCTTGGTTTTTTTTTTTTTTTTTGGGTTGGTTTTTTTTTTTATTTTTTTATTTTTTTGCTTGGAGTTCTTAGAGATTTTCCAATCATTGATTTGACAAACGTATTCGTTATATCCCTTCAAATACTGTTTTTGCCTTATTCTCATGCTCCAATGATCCAAATATAACTTTTTATTATTTTCCCACCAGTACTTGTCACACTGGTTTTTTTTTAAATTGTTAATTCTTACAAGTACATAGTAAGTGTATATATTTGTGAGATACATAAGATATTTTGATACATGGATACAATAATCACATCAGGGTGAATGGGACATCCATCATCTCAAGCATTTATTCTTTGAGTTCTAAAGTTCTAATTATATTCTTTTAGTTATCTTTTAATGTTCAATAAATTATTGTTGACTGTAGCCATTCTGTTGTACTATCAAAACTGGATGATGATGATGATGATTTTTATTATTATTATTATTATGGGCGGAGTCTCTGTCACCCAGGCTGGAATGCAGTGGCATGATCTCTACTCATAGCAAATTCTGCCTCCTAGACTCAAGCAATTCTCCCACCTCAAATGCTTTCGTAGCTGGGACTACAGACGCACACACCATGCCTTGCTAATTTTTCATTTTTAGTAGACACAAGTTTCCTTATGTTGCCCAAGTTGGTCTCTAACTCCTGGGCTCAAGCAGTCCACCCGCCTCAGCCTCCCAAAATGCTGGGAGTACAGACATGAGACACTGCACCTGGCCAAATATTGGATCTTATTCATTCTAGCTAACTATCTTTTTGTACTGATTAACCATCCCATGTTCCCCCAGTCCCCCACTACCTTTCCCGGAATTGGGTAACCATGCTTCTAAACTCTATCTCCATGAGTTCAATCATTTTAATTTTCAACCTCACAAATACATGAGAACATGCAAAGTTTGTCTTTCTGTGCCTCGCTTATTTCACTTAACACATGACCTCCAGTTCCATGCATGTTGTTGCAAATGACAGGATCTCATACCTTATTATAGCTGAATATTACTTCATGGTGTATATGTACCACATTTTCTTTACTGTCTGTTGATGGACACTAAGGTTGAGTCTAAATCTTGGCTATTGTGTAGAGTGCTGCAGTAAACATGGGAGTGTAGGTATCTCTTAGATATACTGATTTCCTTTTTTTGTGTAATATACTGAGAAGTGGGATCGCTGGATCGGTGGTAGCTATATTATTAGCTTATCGGGGAAACTTCAAACTGTTCTTCATAGTGGTTGTAATAATTTACATTCCCACCAACAGTGTACAATGGTTTTCATTTCTCCACATCCTCGCGAGTATTTGTTATTGCCTGTCTTTTGGATATAAGACATTTTAACTGGAGTGAAATTGTATCTCATTGAAGGTTTGATTTGCATTTCTCTGATGATCAACGATGTTGAGCACTTTTTCATATAGTTGTTTGACATTCGTATGTATTCTTTTGAGAAATATCTATTCATATTTTCCTCATTTTTAATGTTTTAAGATTTTTTGGTAGTTGTTTCACTTATATATTCTGATTATGAATCCTTTGTAAGATGAATAGTTTGCAAATATTTTCCCCCATTCTGTGTGTTGTCTCTTTACTTTGTTGATTGTATCCTTTGCTGTGGAGAAGCATTTTAAGTTCATGTGATCCCATTTGTCCATTTTTGCTTTGGATACCTGTGCTTGTGGGGTACTACTAAAAAAATCTTTGCCAAGTCCAGTATCATACAGAGATTACTCAAAGTCTTCTTTTAGTAGTTTCATAATTTGCAGTCTTAGATTTAGGGCTTTAATCCATTTGATTTGATTTTTATATGTGGTGAGAGACAGGAATCTAATTTCATCCTTTTACATATGGAGTTTTCCAAGCGCCATTTATTAAAATGCTGTCTTTTCTCCAGTGTCTGTTCTCAGCATTTTTGTTTAAAATGAGTTCACTGTAGGTATGTACATATGTTCTGGGGTTCTCCATTCTGTTCCATTTGTCTATGTGTCTGTTTTTATGCCAGTACCATGCTGTTTTGGTTACTATCACTCTCTAGCATAATTTAAAGACTAATAATGAGATTCCTCCAGTTTAATTTCTTTTGTTTAGGATAGCTTTGGCTATTCTCGCATTTTTGTAGTTACATTTAAATTATAGGATTGTTTTCTCTATTTCTGTGAAGAATGTCATCTGTAGTTTGGTAGGCATTGCTTTAAACCTGTAGATTGTATTGGATAATATGGACATTTTAACAATAGTGATTCTTCCACTCTATGAACATGGAATACCTTTCTTTTTTTGTTTCTTCTTCAAATTCTTGCATTAAAGTTTTGTGGTTTTCATTGTAGAGATGTTTCACTTCTTTAGTTAGTTTAATTCCTAGGTATTTTACTTCCAGCTATTGTAAATGGAATTTTTATTTCTTTTTCACATTGTTAATGGTTGGCATAGAGAAATAATACTGATTTTTTATATTGATTTTGTATTCTGCAACTTTACCAAATTTGTTTATAAGTTCCAATAGTTTTCCCATAGATAAGAGTTTTCAGGATTTTCCAAATATAAGATTATATCATCTGCAAACAGAATAATTTGGCTTCTTCCTTTCCAATGTGAAAGCCCTTTAAATCTTTCTCTTGTCTGATTGCTCTCCTTCAGACTTCCAGTAATATGTCAGATAACAGTGGTGAAAGTGGACATCCTTGTTTTATTCCAGATTGTAGAAGAAAGGATTTCAGTTTTTCTCTACTTGGCATGATACTAACTGTGGGTCTGTCATATATGGCTTTTATTATGTTGAGGTATTTTCCTTCTGTCACCAGTTTTTTTAGGGTTTTTATCAAGAAGAGATAATGAGTTTTAGCAAATGCTTTTTCAGCATCAGTTGAAATGATCACATGGTTTATATCCTTCGTTTTGTTGATATGACGTATCACATTGACTGATTTGCCTATGTTGACCCATCCTTGTATCCCGTGGGTAAAACCCACTTGATTGTGATGAATGATCTTTTTAATATGCTATTGAATTCCGTTTGCTAGTATTTTGTTGAGGATCATGGCATCAGTACTCATCAGTGATATTGGCATATAGTTTTCTTTTTTTTTTTGATGTGTCCTTGTCTGGTTTGGTGTCAGTGTAATACTGGCATCACAGAATGAGTTTGAGAGTATTCCATCCTCCTTCATTTTTCAGAATAGTATAAGTAGTATTGGTAATAGTTCTTCTTTAAATGTTTGGTGAAATTCAGCAGTGAAGTCATTGCGTTCCTAGCTTTTCTTTGGTGTGGAAAACTTTTTTTACAACTTCTATCTCATTTTTTATTATTGGTCTGTTCAGGTTTTGGAGTTCTTCCTGGATCAATCATCTTGATAGGTTGTATATATCTAGGAATTGATACATTTCTTCTAGATTTTCCAATTTGTTGGCATATAGTTACTTGTAGTAGCCACTAATAATCCATTGAATTTCTATGGTATCAGTTGTAATGTCTGCTTTCTCATCTCTAATTTTATGTATTTAGAGCTCTCATTTTTATTAGTCTGGCTAAAGTTGTGTCAATTTTCTTTATCTTTGCAAGAAACCAATCTTTTCTTTTGTTAACCTTTTCTATTTTTTAGTCTCAATTTTATGTTTTTCTACTGTGATTTTCACTTCTCTTCTACTTAATTTTGAGTTTGGTTTGCTCTTTCTTTTATACATCATTAATATGCATCATTCATTTCTTTATTTAACATTTTTCTCCTTTTTTGATGTAGGCATTTATTGCTATACATTTCTTTCTTGGTAGAGCTTTTGCATAGGTTGTTGTATGTTGTGTTTCCATTTTCATTTTTCCAATAAATTTAAAAATTTTCTTAATATCTTTGGTCAATGATGATTGACCAAATCATCATTCAGGAGCATATTGTTTATTTCCTATGTGTTTTTATAGTTTCCAGAATTCCTGTGGTTATTGATTTCTAGCTTTATTTTATTTTGGTCAGTAAAATATTTGATATAAGTACAATATTTTTGAAATGTTTGAGGCCTGTTTATTTGTGGCCTAACATATCTATCCTTGAGAATGTTCCATGTGCTGAAGAGAAGAGTGTGTAGTCTGAAACCGTTGGTGCATATTCTGTAAATGTCTATTTGGTCTATAGCACAGATTAAGTCGAGTGATTCTTTGTTGGTTTGCTTCCCAGATGATCTCTCCAATGATGAAAGCTGGGTTTTAAGGTCCCAAGATATTATTGTATTGAGATCTATCTCTTTCTTTGCTGCTAATCATACTTGCTTTATATATCTTCGTGCTCCATTTTTGAGTGCATATTTACAATTGTTATGTCTTTGATGTGGTTTATATATATGTCCCTGCCAAAATCTCATGTTGAGAGATTATTATTATAATAATCCCCAGTGTTGGAAGTGGGACTGAGGAGAGGTTATTGAATCATGGGGACAGATTTCTTATGAATGGTTTAGCATCCCCTTGGTGCTATTCTCATGATAGTAAGTTCTCATGAGATACGGTAATTTAAAAGTGTGTGGAACCTCTCCTCACTCTCTCTCTTTCTTGCTCCTGCTTTTGCCAAGTGAGGTGCCTGCTCCCTCTTTGCTTTCTACCATGATTGGAAGCTTCCTGACACCTCCCAGAGCAAAGCTTCTGTGCTTACTATACAGAATGCAGAAATGTGAGCCAATTAAACTTCTAATAAATTACCCACTCTCAGTTATTTTTCATAGCAGTGCAAAAATTGCCTAAAAAAACCTTCCTGCTGAGTTGACCACTTTATCACTATACGGTGACTTTCTTTGTCTCTTGTTATAGTTTTTGTCTTGAAATTTATTTTATCTAAATACAGCTAATCCTGCACCTTATTGGTTTCCATTGGCAAGGAATAACTTTTTCCATTCCTTTATTGTTAGTCCATATATCTTTATAGGTGACATATGTTTCTTATAGGCAACTGATCATTAAGACTTTCTGAACCATCCTGTGTTTGTTTGGGGAGTTTAGTTTACTTATATTCAATGTTATAATTAATGAATAGGGACTTAACCGGTCATTTTGTTGTTTTCTGATTATTTTGTGGTCTTCTCTTTCTTATTGCCTTCCTTCCTGTCTCCCTTTTAGGGAATTTGATTTTCTCTAGTGGTATGATTTAGTTCCTTGCTTTTCCTTTTTTGTGTCTATTGTATTTTTTTTTTTAATTTGAGGATTCTATCAAGCTTGCAAATACTATATTTTAAATCATTATTTTAAGCTGATAACAACACTCTTTGCTTAAACAAACAAGGAAAAAGAAAAGTAATAAAAACTATACCATAACTTAATCACTCTACTTTTTAACTTTTGTTGTTTTGATTTGTATATTATTGTATTGTATATAGCATGAAAATTTGTTGCAGTTATTTTTTTTTATTGGTTCATTATTTGAACTTAAGTTTATATACCACTGTTAAAGTGTTCTAGTGTTCTGTGTTTGCCTGTGTATTTAATATTATCAGTGAATCTTTTACCTTCTGATGATTTCTCTTTGCTCATTAACATCCTATTCTTTCTGATTGAAGTACTCCCTCTAGCATTTCTGGTGTTGACGAAATCCCTCAGGTTGGTTTGTCTGAAAAAGTCTTTATTTCTCCTTTATGTTTGAAGAATATTTTTGCTAGATATACTATTCTAGGGTAAAACATTTTAAATATGACATGCCACTCTCTTGTGGCCTATAAGGTTTCCACTAAAAAGTCTGCTGCCGGACATATTGAAACTCCCTTTTGTGCAATTTGTTTCTTTTCTCAACTACTTTTGGATCCTTTCTATATCATAGGCCTTTGGGAGTTTGATTATTAAATGCCTTGAGGTAGCCTTATGGGGGAGTTAAATCTGCTTGATGTACTATAACCTTCTTGGTTATAGTGATGTGAATACTGACATCTTTCTCTAACTTTGGGAAGTTCTCTGTTATCCATTTGAATAAATTTTCTACCTCTGTCTCTCTCTCTCTGCTTCCTTTCTGAGGTCAATAACTCTTAGATTTTCCATTTAGAAGCTATTTTGTAAATATATTAGGTATGCTTCATTGTTTTTTAATTTTGTGTCCTGCAACTGTATTTTCAAATAACCTATCTTCAAGCTCACTAATTCTTTCTTTTCTGCATGTGTAATTATGAGTTTTTATTTTACTTGGGTAAATAACTGGGAGTGGGATTACTGAATCTTATAGAAAGCATACATTTAACTTTATAAGAAATGGCCAAACTATTTTCTAGAGTAGTTAACTATTTTACATTTCCACCAGCAATCAATTACTCCTCATTCTCATCAACACTTCCTATTGTCATTTTAAAAAAATTTAGCTATTCAAATGATATGTGGTGGTATCACACTGTGTTTTTTATACCACATTTTTAATTTAAAATTTTATTATTTTAATTTTTTATTTTCTAATTGACCAATTATTGTATATTTTCATAGGGTACACAGTGACATTTGATATATATAATGTGTAGTAGTAATATCAGGGTGAAGAGCATATCATCTTCTCAAATATTTATTGTTTCTTTATGTTGGCAAAATTAAATATATTCATTCTAGCTACTTGAAATAATGTAGTATTGTTAACTATAGTCATAATAGAGTGGTATAGAACACTAGAAGTTATTCCTCTTATCTAGTTGTAATTTTGTTTGGATTTCTTTTTTTGCATTTTTCTTTTCTTATTTAACTTTTAATTTCTGGGGAACATGTGAAGGTTTGTTATATAGATAAACCTTTGTTACAGGAATTTGTTGTACAGATTATTTCCTCACACAGATATTCAGCCTAATATCCGTTAGTTATTTTTCATGATCCTCTCCTTCCTCTTAACCTCCACTTATATATATATAGATGATATATATGCATATCTTAAAATATATAATTTTAAATTAACTTTTGCAAATTTCCTTCCTGCTTCCTCTTTTAATCTTGAAAAAAGTAATTGATAGTTTTTTTCTGTTTGCAACTTGAGGTTTGTGTATATATCTATATATATATGAAATTATTTAATATACTTATATATAAGTTGACATACATTTATATACCTATTATTGATATTTTATTATATAAATTAAT
Organism: Cheracebus regulus; assembly: GCA_963574635.1. Classification (NCBI taxonomy): domain Eukaryota; kingdom Metazoa; phylum Chordata; class Mammalia; order Primates; family Pitheciidae; genus Cheracebus; species Cheracebus regulus. The sequence goes on along the minus strand of CAUYQU010046225.1, from coordinate 4,861 downwards.
ATATATCTATACATATTAATATTCATATTGATGTATGTATATCAATGAGAGAATTTAGTGTATATTGACTAATTTTAATTGGTGAATAATTATTTTAAGAAACTCTGAGCCTTTGAAAAATAAACTGATATGATTTACAAATGTGATGTGTATGTCAAAAAATATGGTTATTTTTATTGGTGATTTTCTGTTATTTATGTATTCTTTGCATTTTTATTATGTTCCAAGCCAGGTATTCAAAATCCAGGACATATCAAATTTAAAAGTAATTCATAAATTTAAAATTATTATAATACAGTGGCTTAATAATTTCTAATGATATAAAAGCACCACAGCTTCTGGGATTTATGCAATGTTCATTTGTTTGATTAAGACAATATAAAAAAATTCCATAAAGGAGGTTTTTAAGTTGATTCTTTCTCTATGGCTAAATAATACAGAATTGTGTTAATTCTAACTCTTTCGATAACTGTAAACTTCAAGGGGGTAGAAGTAGCCCTCCCCCATTATCTCAGCAAAGTAGCATATTATATAAACCTATAAGGACCTACGAAAGGCAAAGAAGGCTTAAAGACAGCAGATGACATTCTTCATTGTAATCACTCTCAGTGTTACTTCATGAGTGTGTATTCCTCATACTAGTAAATAAGAGTATTATGAAGGAAGACATATTTACATTTAGCTTTCCTCTTGATTGACAAATGTACTTATTATTTTAAATATATCTCACTGAGACTGGAATCCTGTCAAAAGTGAATGTGAAGGCAAGAAAGCAGATAAAATGCATATATTTTATAAAGTGTAAATAAATGAATGATAGAGAAAAACCCTCTTGAAATAAAGATTTACATAATGAACAAATGGGTGGTTTTTCAGAATTATAGTTGCCTATCAAATTGTAGCCTTCTAATGGATGATTTTTATAATTGTGATATAAATGAAGATGGAGTGTGGTTGCCAAATGATATGGATTAATGCAGATAAATTGTCCTCTCAAGGAGCTGGATTTTATGTGTAACTTTCATGATATTTTCACAATTGTCCACTAATTTATTGATACTTCACTTGCATGCCAAATGGTGGCATTTTGGAAGAAGTATGAAAGACTGTGGTCAATCTCATTCAACAAGAATTCATCAAACCACTTACATATTCATGATATTGTATATTGTAAGAAATACAAAAGAGACAATGAAAATGGTTCCAGCCCTTAAGCAACTTCTAAACTACTGAGGATGACACATGAAACCATAAAATAAGTATTTAACTACTAACAACTGGTGCAGGATTGAGTACCGTAGAACTTCAGACTAGGGATAAATTAAAAAGGATTTGAATGATCAGAAAATATTCATGAAAGAGGATGTCAGTTTTGCTGTCATGGATGTAAATTTTAAAACAGTATCTAACCAATATACTTTATCACTATGAGTGTGATTCTGTGCTATATGGTGCAGAACATATATAAATTATTAAACCATATCCTCAAAGATTTTATAATTCAGGAGGATAATAAACAGGTTCACAAAGAACTCTAATATAAGGCAGAATGTTATATGTTACAAATAAAAAACATTAAAATTATAACAATGTTCTGAGAAGGCGGTTATGACAAATGAGAAGTTTTTGAAAATGACATGGTATTTTAAACATGGCCTTTTGGATGATGTTCAAAGAAAAGGTTAGGAAACAAAAGTATCTCTACCAGCCTGAAGCCATACGAATAAAAGCTCTGGAGGCAGGAAAAGCACAGGCCTTTTTTTGAATACAGTAAACCAGTAGTAAATAAATGTGAAAAATGGAATAAATTATCACATCGCACATAGGCCTAAAATTCTTATTTCCCTTAATAGTGAAGAGCCATTGAAGGCTTAAATAGAGAATAACTTGATTAAAGCTGTGGTTCAGAAAGATCAGTGGAACAAAAAAAAATTCAATGGTGAAATGAAAATGGTGGATAACAGAAATAGGGAGATAAATTGCTTTGACCTCATGTATTTTGATGCCGTTAGGTACTTAAAATTAAGATTTGTTATTTCTTCTTAGTGTTGAAATCTTTATCATTACATAATACCTCTCTATATACTTGATATTTTTTCTTGCTCTGAAGCCTGCTCTGATCAAATTAATATAGCCACTTTACCTTCCTTCTGATAAATGATAGCATGGTACACCTTGCTGCATCACTGTACTTCTGTCTTATATATCTACATTTATATTAACGTGAGTTTCTTGTAAAAAGCATATAGTTGGGTTTTATATTTGATCCGCTGTGAAATCTTTGTCTTTTCATTGGTGTATTTAAACAATTGACATTTAACATGATTATTGATATAGTTAAATTAATATGTGCCATGTGTGTTACTGTTCTTTATTCCTATTTTTTTCTTCTACTCTTTTTTTCTGCCTTTTGTGGTCTTAATTCAGCTCTTTTTGCAACTCTATTTTATCTACATTTTGTTTAGCATATCAGTGATACTTAGTTTACAACTTTTTTAATGGGTTGCCCTAGAGTGTGCAATGTATATTTGCACTTACTCCAGGTCCACCTTAAAATAACTTGATACTGCTTCCTAGGCAATGCAAGCGTCTTATAATAACAACATATTACCAATTTTTCTCTCATCCCTTATATCATTGCTGTCATTCATTCACTGATACATAAAGTATAATCCTTGAATATGTTCCTATGGTCATTTTGAGAGAAAACTATCTGTTATATCACTAAAAAATAATAAGATTAAAAATTTCAATTTTATCACTTATTCCATCTTCAAAAATCTTCTTTTCTTTATGGAGATATGATCATCTGATCTGTATAATTTTCTTTTTCTTTGAATACATTCTTTTAACATTTGTTCCAAAGCAAATCTACTGGCAGCAAATTCCCTCAATTTATGTTGTCTGCAAAAGTCTTTATTTCTCTCTCGCTTTTGAAGGATAATTTTGCAGGGTGCAGAATTCTAGGCTGGTAGGGGTATTTTTTTTTCCTCTCAACAGTTTAAATATTTTACTCCACTCTCTTCTTGCTTGCATGCTTTGTGAGGAGAAATAAGGCATAATTTTCTCTTTGTTTTTTATACGGAAGATATTTTTTTCTTCTTCTCTGGCATATCTTTTTCAAAGGGATTATTTTTTTCCTCCCCAAACCGGTGTACAAGGTAATTTTTTCCTGATCTTCACTGTGAAGACATAGTTGGCCTCCTGGAGGTAAAGCTCACAAAAGAGTGAACTGTTTCCTAAGATTGAGAACCTCTGGACTTTTTATGTCTACAGCTGTCATATTTAAAGGTGAGAAACTATCTTCATGCTAAGATGAGAAACAAAGTAACAAAGTCCATTCTTACTGCTCCTGTCAACATCATACCGGAGGTCCTAGTTAATGCAATAAAATCAAAATGGAAGTAAAGGTATATAGATTGAGAAGGAGAAAGTAAAACTCTTTTTTTTTTTTTTTTTAGTTGGGATGATTGCCTATGTAGAAAATTTCAAAGAATCAACAAAATATTTTGGATCAAATATGTGATTACAGAAAGTTTGCAGGATATGAGATTAGTATACAAAAGCCATTTTTTTATTTTTTAAGAAGGAGTCTCACTCTGTCACCAGGCTGGATGGAGTGCAGCACAATCTCAGCTCACTGCAACCTTCACCTCCCGGGTTCAGAGATTCTCCTGCCTCAGCCTCCCAAGTAGCTGGGACTACAGGCGTATGCCGCCACACCCAGCTAATTTTTGTATTTTTAGTAGAGTTGGGGTTTCACCATGTTGTTCAGGATGGTCTCGATGTCCTGACCTCGTGATCCACCCGCCTCAGTCTCCGAAGTCCTGGGATTACAGGCGTGAGCCACCGCGCCCGGCCCATTTACTTTTTTATATATCAGAAATGAACAGTTGGAATTTGAAATTAGAAACACAAGGCCATTTTATATTAACACCAAAAACATGAAGTGCTTAGGTACAATCTAAGAAAATATGTAAAATATTTACATAAAAACTGAACAATTGATGAATAATTAAAGATGCCAGATTTTTCAAAATTGTCCATATATTCAATGCATTTCCAATAAAAATTCAAAACTGTTTTGTAGATTTCAGCAAACTGATTCTAAAGTTTATATGGAAAGGCAAAAGACCCAGAAGAGCCAACACATTGAAGGAGAGCAAAATCGGATTAATACTACCCAACTTCAAGACTATATTATTACAATAATCAACATGTTGTGGTATTGGCAAAGAAACCGAAAAATAGATCAATGGAACAGAATAGAAAGTCCAAAAATAGACCTATATTAATATAATTAATTTATATTTGATAAACGAGCATCAAAATTCAATGAAGAAACAAGGCTCTTTTCAACAAGAGGTGCTAGAATAATTGGACATTTCATATGCAAAAAAATGAATGTAAACACAGACCTTGCATGTTTTACAAACAGTAGCATAAAATGCAAAATAAACCTAAATGTAAATGCTAAACCATAAAACTCCCCGATGATAACATAAGAGAAAAAAAAAAGGTGGCCTTTGGTTTGGCCAAGACTATTTAGATACAGCACCAGGCCAGGCGTGGTGGCTCAAGCCTGTAATCCCAGCACTTTGGGAGGCCGAGTCGGGCGGATCACGAGATCAAGAGATCGAGAACATCCTGGCTGACATGGTGAAACCCCGTCTCTACTAAAAATACTAAAAAAAAATTAGCTGGGCGTAGTGGCGTGTGCCTGTAGTCCCAGCTACTCGGGAGGCTGAGGGAGGAAAATTGCTTGAACCCGGGAGGCGGAGGTTGCAGTGAGCTGAGATCTTGCCACTGCACTCCAGCCTGGCGCCTGGTAACAGAGTGAGACTCTGTCTCAAAAAAAAAA
>CAUYQU010046224.1:0-36232 GCA_963574635.1 Cheracebus regulus | reverse complement strand
GGATAAACTTTTTGATGTGCTTTTTTAATTGGTTTGCCAGTATTTTACTGAAGATTTTTGCATCTATGTTCATCATGGAATTGGCATGAAGTTTTCTTTTCTTGCTGAGTCTCTGTCAGGTTTTGGTATCAGGATGATGTTGGTCTCATCAAATGATTTGGGAAGGATTCCCTCTTTTTGGATTGTTTGGAATAGTTTCAGAAGGAATGGTACCAGCTCCTCTTTGTATGTTTGGTAGAAGAAAACCTAGGCAAAACCATTCTGGACATAGGTGTAGGCAAGGACTTCATGACCAGGACCAAAAGGATTGGCAACAAAAGCCAAAATAGACAAATGGGACCTAATCAAACTCCACAGCTTCTGCACAGCAAAAGAAACAGTCATTAGAGTGAATTGACAAACAACAGAATGGGAAAAAATTTTTGCAGTCTACCCATCTGACAAAGGGCTAATATCCAGAATCTACAAAGAACTAAACCAGATTTACAAGGAAAAAACAAATAAGCCCATTCAAAAGCAGGCAAAAGATATGAACAGACACTTTACAAAAGAAGACATACATGAGGCCAACAAACATGAAAAAATGCTCATCTCACTGGTCATTAGAGAAATGCAAATCAAAAATACATTGAGATACCATCTCACACCAGTTAGAGTGGTGATCATTAAAAAATAGGGAGACAACAGATGCTGGTGAGGATGTGGAGAAATAAGAATACTTTTACACTGTTGGTGGGAGTGTAAACTAGTTCAACCATTGTGGAAGACAGTGTGGCCATTCCTCAAGGACCTAGAAATAGAAATTCCATTTGGTCCAGCAATCCCATTACTGGGTATATATCCAAAGGATTGCAAATCATTCTACTATAAGGACACATGCACAGGAATGTTCATTGCAGCACTGTTTACAATAGCAAAGACCTGGAACCAACCCAAATGCCCATCAATGATAGACTGGACAGGGAAAATGTGGCACATATACACCATGGTATACTATGCAGCCATAAGAAACAATGAGTTCATGTCCTTTGTAGGGAGATGGATGAACCTGGAAACCATCATTCTCAGCAAACTGACGCCAAGAACAGAAAATCAGACACCGTATGTTCTCACTCATAGGTGGGTGTTGAACAATGAGAACACATGGACACAGGGAGGGGAGCATCACACACTGGGGTTTGTCAGGGGGAAATAGGGGAGGGACAGCAGAGGGTGGGTAGTCGGGGAGAGATAGCATGGGGAGAAATACCAGATATAGGTCATGGGGAGGAAGGCAGCACATCACACTGCCGTGTGTGTACCAATGCAACAATCTTGCGTGTTCTTCACATGTACCCCCAAACCTAAAATGCAATAGAAAAAATAAAATAAAATAAAAAAAGAAAATGCCATGAGTTTTCCAGTAGTATAAATACTTGAAGTTTAAATACGTAAATAATGAAATTTTCTTTTCTCAAAGAGGGATTCTGGGACAAAGTGCAAGATGGAAAATGATGGATGTTATTTCAGGTGACAAAGCTAAACTGCAATGAGTTTAGGGACAGGGTAAAATTCCTTTTGGGCTGAGGGATCAGAGGTGATTTTGTGGAGAAACTGACATTTTACTGGGAATAGGTAGACAGGATTTAGAACCACACGGATGTAGTTTGAGGCATTCCTGACAGTGAAAAGACCATGAGCAGAGTGATACAGGCATGAAATCAATATATTCCAACCATCAGATATAATTTAAATAATCAGTAAACTAGCTAAAATTATTATAGGGAAAGCCCATAGCTTACAGTAACAAAATTATAGAAATAAATGGGTATAAATTTAATAAAGAGGAAGGGTTTAAACTTTCTACAACCAAATGCCAACCTGGAATTTCTGTGATTAAACTTCTGGAAAACAAATATAGGTTTGCATCATTCACAATTGTTAAAACATGATACACTATTTATAAATTATTCTCTCAACATCATGCCTGTTAAATCCTCAATACTAAAATTCCATACCTAAAATAAATATCACAATAAAAATTACACATAATCTTGTATAGCACATATGTTTCAGTTAGTGTGACTATGAACTCTAGTTTCTCTGATAAGAAATCATCCAGAAAAGCTCAAAGTAAAAGTAGGTTTCATGGGACAAATAGGCGTTTTATATTGTCTGACACTCATCCCTGCAGTAATTTAATTTTATATGAACTATTTTGTACAGATATAAACTTTCTGTTGTGTACTGTTCTCCCTTGACATCCATGTTATATTGACATTGTCATTTTTTCTCTCATTATCAGCAGTTTTTATTCCACCTTAATTTGTAAAATGAAGAGGTTTTATTTTTGTTGTATTACAGATAAGTAATAGCAGGGATTACCTAGTTAACTATACTTGTCTATTTTTAATACTTATAGGTATAAAAAGAAATTTTTTCTTTCTATATTCCATTCAGAAGCATAAGGACACATTTATTTATATGTAGCGTTATATCAACCTTGTTTAATGTAAATCTTTATGAAGTAGGTCAAAAAGGAAAGAAAACTTGCTAAGAAGTATGAAGATAATATATATTGGTTTAGCAAAGACTGAATAATATGGAATCTTATCTATCACATTGCTAACTTCTTTTTTTGAGACAAAGTTTCCCTTTTGTTGCCCAGGCTGGTGTGCAGTGGTACAATCTTGGCTCATGGCAACCTCTGCCTTCTGGGTTCAAGGGGTTCTCCTGCCTTGGCCTCTCGAGTATTTTTAGTAGAGATGGGGTTTCTCCATGTTGGTCAGGCTAGTCTCGAACTCCCAACTTCAGGTGATCCACCCACCTCGGCCTCCCAAAGTGCTGAGATGACAGGTATGAGCCATGGCGCCCGAGAAACTTATTATTATTATTATTATTTGGTATTTTTAGTTTTTCCCATCATTGTTAGATAAACACAACTAGGATAGAAAAATTCTGATGTTAACATCTTATAACCAGGGCAGATAGATGGCAGTTTATTAGAAATATATGAAAAAATAGAATAGGTTTGTCAGAGCTTATCTTGGAGGCAGAGTCTGGCATAGAATAAAATGTCATTTGGAGTTTAAGATTTTATATACTGTCCTTTTGGTCCTTCTATTCTTTTTGAGAAGCCATTAATAGGCCAGAAGATAGATATAATTAGAAAATTAGAATTGGATGAGCACAGCGTGTAAATAGAATTTTGTGTATTTCATAGTAAGACACATCCAAATTCCTGAAACTCTTGTATTCTTAAATAGCTTTTTGTTTTACTTTGGTTCAATAATTTTCTTTTTTCTTTGCATAATTTTTAGTGTACATATCACTTAATCATCTCTAAACTGTTTCTGAAAACAATAAATTTATTCCAAATATGTTTTAACTTTCAGAATTTATCTTTAGAGCCCCTCTTTCTCATCATCCTGGGATTTCGTTTACTTCTCTCCATGCAGCATCCTTGGTGTTCTGGGTCTTTTCTTGATTTACTTCTTTATTTTGTTGAAATATATACTTTAGAAGCTTCCCAATAAAGAATATAGGGAGATTAATCTTTTGAGAACTTGAGAATTGCATATTTAAAAATGTACATATTCTATCTTCTTATTAGATTGAGAGTACTGTTCAGTATGGACTTCCAAGTTGAAAATATAGTGACTGAAAGCATGTTACAATGGCTCCATTGTCTTTTTTCTAGTGTGACTGCGGAAGAATCCAATGACATTTCTTTCCTTAACTTTTGTTACAGCATGAACTTTTTTCATCTCTCTTACTGAACCTTGGTGAATATTCTAAGGAGAAATCTTACATCCATCAGATATCCTTCTAGAATGTTTTGAAATTATTTTTATGCTCAAAAGTGATTTTTTTGTTTGATCATTTTGCTTTGAACTTACTCGTTGTTTATGCTTGACTACCAGGCATGTTGCAACTCAGAAGTGGGTAATAATCCAAGATCAGAATAAGTAACTGAAATATAGCAGCCAAGATGCTACCCAAAGGGAATAGTCATTAAACCTTTAATTTACCCTCAGATATTTATAAAGCATTATGACTCTGCTAAGCACTGAAGAATCAGATGTAAAATACATAGTCCTTATTTCAGGAAGTTTATAATAGAGTATATGTGTGGAGGGGTGGGAGAGATACAGGTTAACTAGTATAATTGAATAGTGTAAGTGCTGTCATGTGTGCTGTAGACCTAGAGAGTATCAGCAACTCACCCAGAATAGGTGTAGGAAGTTAGATAACACAGCAATCACAAATTAATATCAATTCTGAGTTTTAAAGCATGTGTATAATTTAACCAAATGAAATTGTAGTTTTGGGCAGTGAGTGTTATACTGGAGCAACAGGAATCACTAAAGAATTTTGAGCAGGAGAAGGTCATAGTAATATTTCAACTTCAGAAATAAAATGTATTTTCTTAGTTTAATCTGTGTACATTAAAGGGAAATTCTAGGAACATGGTGTCTGAACTCAGATCTGTGAAGTCCTCTCTTTTAAACCCATCTTGGGGTAACCATAGCCATGATGGAGTGGAAAAATTGATGTTAACTGGAATTAAGTAAGTTTACTAGGTACCCTTAGTTGTGGTTTTCTTCATTAGTATCCTGTCTGGGTTCTCAGGACTTCTCTAATTGGTGTCTTAGTCAGTTTGTGCTGGTATAAGAGAATACCACAAACTGGGTAGCTTAAACAACAAACACTTATTTTTTACAGTTCTGGAGCTGCAAGTCCAAGATCAGGGTGCCAGCATAATTAGTTCTTGGTGAGGGCCCTCTTCCTCTTTTACAGACAACTCATTTTTTGCTGTATTCTCAAATTGCAGAGAGAGAGAAAGAGAGAGAGCAAGCTCTGGTCTCTTTTCTGCTTCTTATGAGGATGCTAATCCATGATGAGGGCACCATCCTCATGATTTTGTCAAACTTGATTACCTTCAAAAGCCCCTGCTCCAAATACCACTACATTGGAGATTTGGGTTTCAACATATGAATTTGTTAGGGGGACATAAGCATTCAGTCCAAAATAACTGGTTTTGAAAAATTCTCAGTCATCATCTCTTTAAATATTTCTTCTACTCTTTTATATCTCTCTCTTCCTTTTGAGTCTCCAGTTATATATATGTGAGAACCTCTATCAATTTTCATGCTAATTTCTGCAATGCATTTAAAATTTTATTTTAGATATTTTCCTTTGACCATTTTTACACCTAATATAGAGCAGATTACTAACCTGTGGTGTAGTCACACAATTTAGTACTATCCAAAAATGAAACGAATAAACAATAGCCATCACCACCCTTATGTGAAGATTTTGAACTTTAACCTGAATTTATCCCAGACACTTGCTGTATGCACACAAAAATGCATATCTTGTAATTTCATGTGTATAAAGCTCAAGAATGAGCAAAAGTTAAAACTAATAGTTGCATTCGATTATTCATAGGTGGTACAATGAAGATAAATGAATAGAAACAATGTGCATGGGGTGGTGGTGGGTGCTGCCAAAGGGATACGATGGAGATGGGCACACAATCGGCTTTAAGGAAAGATCCATTCCTTAACCAGAGGTTGGTGTGTAGGTGTTCATTATATTATTCTTATTGAAATGAATAGAAATAGTGTAAACATTATTTTGTCTATAAGATATATTTTCTCCACACAATTAAGGATAACAAAGAAACTGAGAGCCCAGTATGTTGGGTTTCTTGTGTGAGAGGTAGATAGAAAGGAGTGAGCCCAGCTGTGATAGAGGACTACAAAGAGGAGGAGGAGAGGGAAGCCTCCAGAAGGAATGAGTTACGAAGCACAGAGGCATCATGCACAATGGTCTGCACAATGAAATAGAAAGCAAGAACATTGACTCCATTACTTGATAGAGGTAAAGAGGGAATAAATATCCTTTGAAAACGCTATGGGAATAGCCATGTCATTCGGGTATGTTTGAAAGCATAAGTCAGTGGTATGAGCAGGCACAACATAGGAGGGTAATATTTTGGAAAACCATGGATGAGAGGTGTAAACTAGCTGTGAAATGAAATAAACACATTTAATCTTGAAATCTTTGGCAGGACAATGTGCAATTGCCCTGTGTTTAGATTGAGGAAAAGTGACCATTTCTATCTGTTATTGACAGATCAAATAATAGAAAAAATGACCACAAAGTGAGTGGTTATCTCTGTGGGGAAAGATGAGTTTCTGGCTAGTTTGTAAGCTGATGAGATTGGTCCTCTGACTTAGGTATTTATCCTCATGGTCCTAATGGCCTCATGTTGCTAGTGAGGTCCTATTTCTGATAGTGTCATATTTCTTTGAATTTGTAATCAGTGCACTTACAATGACCTTAAATAATTTATGTTGGGAAGTTGAGAGCAAGGGGAGGGTACACATTAGGACAAATACTTAAGGCATGCAGGGCTTAAAACCTAAATGATGGGTTGATGGGTGCAGAAAACCACCATGGCACATGTATACCTATGTAACAAACCTGCACGTTCAGCACATGTATCCCAGAACATGTAAAATAAAAACAAAAAATTAAAAATAGTAATTTATACTGTCTCAGTTCTGATCTAACCTATATGGGCATCTCTAAGGGCATAGATGATTTGCATACTCTTTGGCCCTTTCATAGCTCTTCATTTGAAAAACGAGGTTGGGGGAGGTAGATCAACAATAAAAGTCTCCCCTACCTCTCTACTTAGCTAAATCTTGCCCACCCTTCTTTCAGGTTCTAGTTTATACCTGACTTTGTGAGGGAAGCCAGTCTTCATCTCACATGTCTGATTTAGACACTTCCCTTATGTCCTCTAGTATTCTGTCCTCTGTCGGAACACTAATCACACTCAACTGGCTTGCTGGCTTAATGATATTTCAATATTTAGTGAAAATCCTCTAGATAAAATATGCTTCTCCAGTAGCCATGAACATCAGCAGCCCCAGGAAACATTGTTCTCAAATGTTTTATTAATGCCCATCTTTGCACAATGCTGTATTAGGGCAACTTTCTCACATACCACTTGAGAAAGTTTTCTTTTATGATTGACAGCTGAAGCCTGACAAGGGCCAGCCAGCCAGTCAACACTGACTCATTTAAAGCCAACAACTTCATCTTAAGCTGTTGAGAAGCAGAGGCGACAGCAGTGTGTTTCCACACTATTAATATGTTAAGAGAAGGCAAGTAGGATTTTCCCCCCAGCTAAGGCAATAAAACTAAAATAATGAAACTGTCAGGCTAAGCTAAGCAGGAATAGCTTGGGTCAGTATTTGGTGATGTCTCTGAGGAATACCTTCTGTAGAATAGCTATTTTAAGAAATAAATCAGCAACATGACTATCTTGGAGTCAGTTCTGCACTAGCCTTCTGGTTCAGAAAAAGCCATACCAATGGAAATGCTGCCTTAACAATGATTCTTACTTTTGGTCTGTCATACTGTCATACTTGTGATTATTATTCGTCACAGGAGACTTTCCCATGCAGGGTGAATCATTCTCTGCAGTCCTAAAAGCGGGTGTATTCAAACTGAAACCTTTTAGGGGCAAGCAGTATACAATTCAGTGAGTAAGAGCAAAATTTATAATTCATCCACTTCCTCTACTCTCCCAACACCTTATGAAGATGTTCTGAAGTAAGAAGGCTGGGCAGAAAAGGTCACTGTCTCATGCCAGGAAGGTGAGATATCATACACAAATTATAAATGCCTAACAGATGCTGAGAAGGAACAAAATTCACTAAACTGGATATTTGATATCTTGGGGAAAATAAAATAGAAGTGAGGTTTTCTCCAAAAAGAGTGGACAGAGCAGTTTTAAAATCACCAAATACTTATTAAGATATTGCACATGGTGATATAAGAACAAATGTGTCAAGTAGCAATTTATATGTGTGTGAAGGGGACAAAATATTATATGTAAGTGTTTAAAATTGTCATTCTCCTCATTCAGGAAGATTTCTATATCTGTCTCCTTGACTCTTGAGTTTTGTTGTTGTTGAAATTGGATGAAGAGGAGACAAAATGATTACATCTGAAGCAGCACCGACAAACAAATGACAGGTGATGAGAGTCCTTTCAAGGAGGATGGAGAAACGTTGGCACATAGTCTAAGCTGAAAAAGACTCCCCTGATGGATGTCAAGCAGAGAAGAGTTCTCTGCAGGTTTGGAGCAGTAGGCAGGAGTGGTGGAGGAATACCTGCATAGATAGGGAAGTGTGAGAAAATATGCATGGCCAGAAAGTTAGGGATGTAGCAGCAGAGAGATTTGGCAGCAGCTACTTGGATGCATAGATACTGTGAAAGACATAATAGCATCACTGTGCACTGCAGTTAAGATGACTTTTTAGTACATTTTGGATGTCAGATTGATAAGTTTCAGCTTGTTTGTTCATAAATCAACACTTTGCTGACACTGGCTTAGAGGAAGTACTGTTATATTCAGAGATTATATTCAAAATAACGTATATGAACTCAGACCAGTAAGACAGTTACCTGACCAATTAGGATGGAGGCGAGCCTTCATGCAAAATACTATATAGCCACTCACGACCAGTTTTAAATTTCAGGTTACCATTGTTAGCTCTTAAGAGTATTGTTCTTAATTACTTTAAATGGAGTCAAACAGAATAATGAATACTTTTATTTTATATATCACATGATCCATGTTATCATTTTTCACAATCATTAAAAATTAGAGGCCACAGAATTAAATGAAACTGCATTAAACCTTTGGACTATAATGCTATATTAGGGTACTTCGTATGATTGAGAAAAAATTTTAAAGAAGCTGGAGACACAGAGAGTGAGGCTTAAATATTTTAACCCTGATTATTTTTCCAATATTAAAAAAACAAAAAATATATTTTTAAGTTATTAGAAATATAATCATTAGACCAGTTCAGTAGCAAATGAAGATTTGTCAACTTTTGTTATTTTATATAAGTTCATATAACCTTTAAATAAGGAGAAATTGCTTTAGATTGTTCATTGCATAAAGATTTAGAAGAAAATAATTTTCTCATTATTAGTCAATAACAAATCTGATAATTCTTAAAACCTAAATAATTTCGAATGGAAACTTCTCATGTAGTATTGCAATGGGTTTTCTAACACCTTAAAATGAAATATTAGTAAAATAAATTTTGAGATATAACTATGGGCATCATGTATTCCTGGAACAAATCTGCAAATTAATTTTATGGTAGAATAGGAGTGACTAATAAAGTAGTAGGAATCACTAAAAAATGCATGGATATTTATAATACAATTTTGTACTATTTTTTCCAAAGATACTAGGTACAGTGGATTAACATAGATATTTTGGGCCTGTACTGTTTGCCTTGACTCTTACTAAAATTTAATTTATTTTAATAAGCAAATAGTGGTATTACAATTTACAACTTTTTGTAGAATGGTAGAAAACAATTCTAAAAAATACTTTATGGCAAGTTACAGATAAGAATGGGGCTGTTTTAAAGGTAAAATATAATTCGAGGAATCCAATTTAATATTTTTGTTTCTCTATATCCATATCTGAGCTCTAAAATTCTGTGGATATGTAATTTGGCCCTAAGTTGTGATTAGTTGATCATTGTAAAAGGGTGGAAAACAATGCCAGCGAAATAATTTTTGACATTTGCTAACATTTACATAGGTTTGGTTATTTTGCCAAATTCCAAAATTTGTTGTAATCTCAAGAAACATATAACTGAAATTTGCACAAGTCACCACTGGCTGATGGGTATGTAAAGTGAACTGTTAGGTATAGTGGAGAGAGCAGTTCTCCACAAAACCATCTTCAATAGGTTAAGGTAAACAACTCATTAAACTCTGAAATCCACAAACAATGTAACTATAAAAAGAAATTTCCTTATATAGCAAGAATATAAGACACACATTCAATTCATTTTATGTTCTACTTACCTTCTCTCATGTATACATATACAATCCTTTTGGATGTTTGTCCCCTTCAAATATGAAGTTGAAATGTGATCCCCAAAACTAGAGGTGGGACCTGGAGGAATGTGTTGAGTCATGGTGGTGGATCCCTCCTGAATGACTTGGTGCCCTTCTCATGGTAATGAGTGAGTTCCCCCTCTGAGTTCACAGGTTGTTTAAAAGAGTGTGGCACCTTAGCCCCCTCTTGCTTGCTCGCTCTCTCTCCATGTGATGCCCCTTCTTCCCCCTTCACCTTCTGCAGTGACTGGAAGATTCCTAGACCCTTACCAGAGGCTGAGCAGATGTTGGTGCCATGCTCTTGCAGTCTGCAGAACCATGAGCCAAATAAACCTCTTTTCTTTATAAATTACCCCACCTCAGGTTTTCCTTTACAGTAATACATGTGAATTAACACAGTATATAAACAGCAATGAAAGGCATTTTTGATTATATTACATTAATGATTTTCTTCTAAGCCACAGTAAAGCTCTCCCACTATTAAATACTATTAGTTACTTGCTAGCTGCAGACCACAAGTGATATGTTGAAGTCACATATGAAGTCATACTTCTATTCTTATATTTAATTACTAATTGTTTATTTTTTTGATCAAGGCCAGGGTTTAGTGGTAGCTTAATGAAAATAATAGATCATTAACTTTCATTTTCATTGAAAACAGGTAATATTCTAAGAACAACATTGACCTTGACTAAAATTAATGCAAAATATAAGTCTGATGAGTATTACTTGCTCCATATAGTAAGATTTTTCAAGAGTCATAACATTTCTAAATTCAACTCCCAGATTCTCTTCAATCTCAATCTTAAATCAAATTCTAACTTTAGACTAGGCATACTGGCTCACATCAGTGATCCTAGCACTTTGGGAGGCTGAAGTGGGAGGACTGTTTGAGTCCAGGAGTTTGAGACCAGCCTAGACAACAAAGACCCCATCTCTTTAAAATATTTTTTAAAATAAAAATCAATAAAAATAAAAAATTCTAACTTTAAACTAAACTCTAATAATTTTATGGTTTTATGAAATTAAGAGAGTGGCAAGTCAACTCTTTGATCATCAATTCAAACTGAGATCTCTTGCCAAATTTATTTTATGGCTTGAATATTTGGAGCATTACTTGAAATCTTTTGGTGATATAGGAGCTCCTGTTTTCCATATGACCTGCCTAGAGTCTGGTCCCCCTAGGCAGGTCATATGGAAAACTCAGTCTTCCCCTTTCCCTCCTAGAATATTCTTCCTTCCTGTTAAAATTCTGCCTCACTTTCCTACTCCTCAGTCACTTTCAAGGAGACGATTGAGTCTCATATATTTTTGGTTATAGCTTTTGATATCAAATGAGGGGAATGACTCTAGTGTCTATGACTATTTCCAGCTATTAGTAGAAAATAGCTATTAAAGAGAAGAAGACTTTGTTCTTCCTCTGTCTTTTACAACTTTTTCTTTTTTTTAAATGCATCCTATGATGGAGAAATTCATTCTCCCCTTAATGCTTACATGCTGCTACAGGGAAGAGAAAATCATTGCAGGTAGTTATTCACTGGCATTTCTTTTATAATATAGCTCTGAGGTAAAGTTTTCTGACTGGAAAATGAACTAAATTTATTTCTTATTGATTAAATGAGTTTCACTTGTTTCTTATAACTGACACAAATATGAACAATCTCTATTCTACAATAAGTTGTAATCTTGCTATACACAATTAGTAATTTTTCCAGTATGCATAAAAACAATATAGGAGGCATATGTATACATTTAATATACTCAAAAATGTGAAGAAATAGATATCTCTAAAAGTGAAAATTATATGCTAGCATAAATGCCAGCAATATCCTAAGTCTTACATTATGCTTTGGGAAAGCTTGGTCTGGAAATACCACTGTTGATATGGTCATAGGAGGCAGAGGTAGTTAGAAGAGTCAGAGTCAAAAGCAAAAAGACAAATGCAAATCAAAACCACATTAGATACCATCTCATGCCAGTTAGAATGGTGATCATTAAAAAGTCAGGAAACAACAGATTCTGGCAAGGCTGTGGAGAAATAGGAATGCTTTTACACTGTTGGTAGTGTAAATTAGTTCAACCATTGTGGAAGACAGTGTGGCAATTCCTCAAGGATCTAGAACCAGAAATACCATTTAACCTATCAATCCCATTACTGGGTATATACTCAAATGATTATAAATCATTCTGCTATAAAGACACATGCACACATATGTTTATTACAGCAATATTCACAATAGTAAAGACTTGGAACCAATACAAGTGCCCATCAATGGTGGACTGAATAAAGAAAATGTGGCACATACACACCACAGAATACGATGTAGCCATAAAAAAGGATGAGTTCATGTCCTTTGCAGTGACGTGGTTGAAGCCAGAAACCATCATTCTCAGCAAACTAACACAAGATCAGAAAACCAAACATCTCATGTTCTCACTCATAAGTGGGAGTTGAACAATGAGAACACACGGACAGAGAGAGGGGAACATCACACACTTTAGCCTGTTGGGGGTTTGGGGAAATGGAACGGAGAACATTAGGACAAATACCTAATGTGTGTGGGACTTAAGATCTAGGTGATAGGTTGATGGGTGCAGAAAATCACCATGGCACATGTATCCCTATGTCAGAAGCCTGCACATTCTGCACATGTATCCCAGACCTTAAAGAGAAAAAAAAAGGAGAAGGCAGTGGAGTTGTTGAAAAAGTTTGGAAAGAGACTGCTGAGAGTACTTGAATTTATGCAAGGCAGACTATAGACCTTCAATACTTAAAGATGCTCTATTTCTAGATATCCTTGGAGCAGTATTCAAGTAGTTGCCACTGCTGAGATACTTTACATATAAACTTTTTTGCTAGGTCAGTCCTCTTTAATAATGTTTTCATTTAGATACAGTCATTCAATACATTTATTTAAATACATTTGAAGAAGACAGTTCCACCTTGACCAAGTATTTGTGCAGCTATCAAAAACATTGTCATTGAAACATCACTCATACCTAAGTTTTGCTTGATTTACATAGAATATACCTGTAAGCATGGTTGAATTAATTTGAGAGGTTACTACCTCAACGATTTCTTAGGTAGATTGTTACTAACTAAAATGAACAATATATTTTGAACAGCTTAATATTTAAATCGTTTTAGACAAGAATGAAAGTGTTTTTTTTTTCTTTCTGAACTACCTAAGGCAATGCTAGGAGTAAAGAGTTAGAAATAGCAATAAATATAGTAATATAGTGAGATGTATGAAGAATCTGGAAGCCAGAGGTTTCATTGAATAACTTTCTCTGAAGCAGGGAAACCTGCGAAAACTGGAGGTATCGTTTAAAGAAATGGGTTTTAAAAATCTGATGCAAACAGGTACCTAGCAACCTACCAAGTCTTGGGGTTTGCACCCTTTAAAGCCATGGCCTGAGCTGTATTTTGATCCCTTTTAGCCACCAGCTGGAGTGGCAGTACAGAGGACCTCAAGTCCCTGAACTGCACAGAGCAGTGGGTCCCTGGGCCAGGACCACAAAATCATTTTTTCCTCACCAAAGCCTCCAATACCATGATAGGAGGGGCTGCCAGGAAGGTCTCTAACACAGCTCGGAGACATTTTCCCCATTGTAACATTTGATTCTTTGTTTACTTATGCAAATTTCTGCAGCATGCTTGAATTTATTCTCAGAAATTTTTGTTTTCTGTCACATCACCAAGCTGTAAATTTTCCAAACTTTTATTCTCTGCTTCCCTTTTAAATGTAAGTTCCAATTCCAAACCATATCTTTATGAATAAATAAAACTGAATATTTTTCAAAGCACCCAAGTTACATCTTGAGAGCTTTGTTGCTTAGAAATTTCTTCTGCCAGATACCCTAAATTATCTCTCTCAAGTTCAAAGTTCCACGGATCTCTAGGGCAGGGGCAAAATGATGCCATTCTCTTTGCTAAAACATAACAAGAGTAACCTTTGTTCTAGTTCCCAAGAAGTTCCTCATCTCCATCTCAGTCCACCTCAGCCTGGACTTTATTGCCCATATCACTATTTACATATTGGTCAAAGCCATTCAGAAGTCTCTATGAAGTCCCAAGCTTTTGCACATTTTCCTGTCTTCTGAGCCCTCCAAGTCTCTAGGAAGTTCCAAATACCCCCACATTTTGCTGTCTTCTTCTGAGCCCTTCACTGTTTCAACCTCTGCCTGTTACCCAGTTCCAAAGATACCTCCATATTTTCAGGTATCCTTATAACAGCATCCTGCTCTACTAGTATCAATTTATTGTATTAGTCTATTTTCATACTACTATGAAGAAATATTTGAGAATAGGTAATTTAGAAAGAAAAAAGGTTTAATGGACTCACAGTTCCACAAGCCTGTGGCAGTCTCGCAATCATAGTGGAAGGCAATGGAGGAGCAAATGCACGTCTTACAGGGTGATAAGTGAGAGAGCATGTACAGGAGAACTGTCCTTAATAAAACCATCAGATCTCATGAGACTTACTATCAGGAGAAAAGCATGGGGAAACCTGCCCCCGTGATTCAATTATCTCCCACCAGGTCCCTCACATGACACATGGGGATTATGGAAGCTACAATTTAAGATGAGATTTGCATGAGAGCACAGTCAAAGCATATCAGATTTCTTATCATTCATTTATTCACTGGAGTAGCACTTTCAATTTCCTTCAAAAACTTTTCCTTTGCATTCACAACTTGGCTCAATGTTTGGCACAACAGACTTACCTTTTAGCCTGTCTCAGCTTTCAACAATCATTAATCACTTAGCTTGATTATTTATCACTCAGCTTTTGATATAAAAATGAGAGACATGCCACTGTTCCTTTCACTTGAACACTTGGAGGCCATTATATGGTTATTAATTTTCGTTATTTCAATATTGTTGTGTCTCAGGGAATAGGGAGGCCCATGGACAGGGATCTACATGGAGGAATAGCCAGTTAGTGAGGCAGTCATTATGCATACGACATTTATCAATTAAATTTGCCATTGTATATGGGCTTGATTCCTGGCACCCAAAAACAATTACATAGTAACCTAAAAGATATAACAGATATAATCACAATAAAAAAGTTTGAAATGTTTTGAGAATTATTAAAATGTGACACAGAGACATGAAGTGAGTATGTGCTTCTGGAAAAGTGGAGCTGATAGACTTGCTTGCTGCAGGGTAGTCACAAACCTTCAAAGTGTAAAAAGTGCAGTATCTGCCAAATATAATAAAGTGAAGTGTAATAAAATGATGTAAGCCTGTACACAAAATATACTCCAGCCATTATCCCTTTTTTGCACACTAGGTGATAGTGCTATTATTTTATTTCCAGCCTTTTCTCTATTTTCCCAGCAAAATTGACAAATAGTGGTGTAAAATTTCAGGGTCATGATGACTGTGTTTTCTTAAGAACATCTTTGTAGGAAACCAGCCTTCTGTTCTCAGGAAATATTAAACATAGAATTGCTAGAGCTCAAAGCTAGAATGATTCAAAGATTACCTAGCCTAGTTCTTATATTACTGGTGCTCATTCTTCTCCCCTGTGCTTTTATCAATTTTGTATTTATTTCATTCCACCAGCAGACACTTACGGCACTACAAAGAGTACAATCATAGGTCACCTAATGAAGAAAATAGTTTCTGAGAAATGTGTCATCAGGTGATTTTGTCATTGTTTGAAAATCATAGACCGTGCTTGCACAAACCTAGATGGTATAGTCTACTACCTACATATGCTATATGGCATAGCCTATTGCTCCTGGCTACAAACCTGTACAGCATGTTACTTTACTGACTACTGCAGGTAATAGTGATACAATGATGAATATTTATGTATGTAAATATATTTAAGCATAGAAAAGGTACAGTAAAAATATGGTATAAAAGATTTAAAAAAGTATACTTGTATAGGGGACTTACTAGGACTGGAAGTTGTTCTGGGTGAGTCAGTGAGTGAATGGTAAGTAAATGTGAAGGCCTAGGACATGACTGTTTACTACTATAGTCCTTATAAACAATGTACACCTAGGCTACTCTAAATTAATAATTTTTTTTCCTTCCTCAATAATAAATTAACTTTAGCTTACTGTAACTTTTTATTTTATAAACTTTGAACTTTTTGGACGTTTTTACTTTTGTTATAACACATCTTAAAACACAAAGCACATTGTACAGTTGTACAAAAATATTTTCTTATAATCTTACTCTATAAGTGTTTTTATTTTTTAAATTTTATTTTTTTAAATTTTTTACTTTTTAAACTATTAAAAAAAAAAAAAAAACTAAGGCACAATAGCTGCCACAGGTGGCATGTGCCTGTAGTCCCAGCTATTCCAAAGGCTGAGGCGGGAGGATTACTTGAGGCCAGGAATTCCAATCCAGTCTAGACAACATAATGAGACTCCATCTTTTTTACAATAAGAAACCTAACCCAGCTACTTGGAAGGCTGAGTTAGTGGGTGTATCACTTGAGCTCAAGAATCTGAGCCTGTAATGAGCTATGGTTATGCCACTGCATTCTATCCTGGACAACAGAGGGAGACTGTCTGCAAAACAAACACATTAGCCGAGGCCTACACAGTGTTGGGATCATCAATATTACTGTCTTTCACCTCCTTATCTCGTCTCACATAAGGTGTTCAGGGGCAACAACCATACATGGTGCTGTCATCTCCTATGATGCCTTCTTCTGGAATATCCCTGAAGGACCTGCTTGAGGCTGTTTAAGATTAACTTAAAAAAATAAGTAGAAGGAGTATACTCTAAAATAATGATGAGATGTATAGTATAGTAAATACATAAACCAGTAACTTAGTCATTTATTATCATCAAGTGATATGGTTTGGCTATGATCCACCCCAAATCTCATCTTGAGTTATAGTAATCCCCATGTGTCAAGGGTGGGACCAGATGGAGATAATTGAATCATGGGTCAGTTTCCCCCATACTGTTCTTGTGATAGTGAGTGAGTTCTTATGAGATCTGATGTTTTAATAAGGGACTTCCCCCTTGGTTTGGCTGTTATCCTCTGATTCTTTCTCCTGCCACCCTGTGAAGAGATGCCTTCCATCATGATTTTAAGTTTCTGAGGTTTCTCCAGCCATGCAGAACTGTGAGTCAATTAAACCTCTTTTCTTTATAAATTACCCAGACTTGGATATGTCTTTACTAGCATGAGAACATACTAATACACCTCGTATTACATACTGTACATAGTGATACGTGCTATGCTTTTATATGACTAGCAGTGCAGTGGGTTTGTTTACACAAGGATCCCCACAAACATGTGAGTAATGTGTTGTTCTACAACATTATGACAGCTACTATATCACTAGGTGATAGGAACTTCTCAGCTCCATTTTAATCTTATAGGACCACAGTTGTATATATGGTCTGTCATTGATTGAAACATCTCCATGCAGTACGTAACTGTACATTTATTGCTTAAAAAGCAGTGTCCTTAAAACCACTCCCAAATTAGTCTCATTAAGTTTATATAAGTCTCATGACAGTCATAATACCCCCAAAGATCACAAGTGATTATGATATACTCTGTGTGTTTTTATCCTTTTCTTCCTTTCCCTATATTTACATCCACAATTTACTTATTTCAATATTTAAATTTATGTCATGAAACCATCAGTATATGGCTGTGAAGTGAGGAATGGCTACATTCTTTGAGTGGCACTCAGCTGACTAATTTTTAATGATTGAATGATCATAATAACAAGTTAAGTATATTTGCTTAAGAGTATAAAAAGTTAAGTTGTGGATAATCTGCATTTAGTGTTATTAAAGATAGAAGGCAGGGTTGTGAAATTTTAAAAAACATAGGATAAAAATATTCACGAGAAATGAAGTATAATAAGGAGTAATCTAAAATGATTACTGATAAATCAGTGCTTAAAGATTGAAAATCATCTCAATAAGATGATTCAAGAATCAGAAAATTACTTCGGATGTTGTTAGAGTTGGCAAAATGACATATCTATTCTGCTTAGTCAAGTTTCACTATGTATTGACTATTAGTAAATTCATTATTTTTACAATTAGAAATTCAACTAAGTATTTAAAAGCTAAGGATATAGGAAGAATGACAGAGTGATAGAGAGAGAGAGAGAGATGGGAAAGAAGAGAGAAGAGAATGAAGAGGAGCCAGGTGCAGTGACTTATGCCTGTAATCCCAGCATTTTGGGAGGCCGAGGTGGGTAGGTCACCTGAAGTTGGGAGTTTGAGACCAGCCTGACCAACATGGCGAAACCCTGTCTCTACTAAAAATATAAAATTAGCCGGGCATGGTGGCACATATCTGTAATCCCAGCTACTCAGGAGGCTGAGGCCAGAGAATTGCTTGAACCTGGGAGGTTGAGGTTGCAGTGAGCTGAGATCACAGCATTGCACTCCAGTCTGGGTAACAACAGAAAAACTTCGTCTCAGAAAAAAAAGAGAGAGAGAGGGGGAAGAGAGAGTAGCAGTAGAAAAGAGAGAAGGGAGAAGGGGAGAAAAAGAAAGATTGTGGGTGCAGAATGCTGAATAACTTGATTTATACTCACTCAAATGTTTTTAATGATCAAATGGACCAAACAAAATAAATAAAACAACAAAAGTTTGATGAGTGTTTAAGGTTTTTTTTTTTTTTTTTTTTTTTTTAATGTTTATTCTTCGGTTTTGCAGTCATATGCACAGGAAAAATCACAAAGGCCAGAAGTAGCTATCAATTTCTAAGATAATTAACAAACCTGTGAGTATACATCACCCTATAAACTCTCAGGGAATTGGCCTCTCATTTTGCAGCTAATTTTTCTCAGCTAATTTTGGTGCTGAATTAACATTTTCTTGAACTTCTATGTGGAAATACCATCTGCTTTATAAACGTAAACCATGTAGAAAAGCTCTTCAGTCATTCCCAATGAGCCCCTATCTCACTATTTATATATTGTAAATATATATACATATGTATTTATTTATATATAAATATATATACATATATTTTTATATATATACATATATATTTGTCTACGTATATATATTATAGACATATATTTGTTTGTTACTCTGTCACCCAGGCTGGAATGCAATGGTGCTGTCTGAGCTCCCTGCAACCTCTGCCTCCTGTGCTTAAGCCATCCTCTGAAGTCAGCCTCCCGAATAGCTGGGACTACAAACATGTACCATCACACTCAGCTATTTTTTTTTTCTTTTATCTTTCATAGAGACAGGGTCTCATTTTGTTTCCTGGGCTGGTCTCTTGGGCTCAAATGATCCTCCTGCCTCCACTTCCCAAAGTGTTGGGATTACAGGCACAAGCCACCGTGCTCCACCCCTACCTCATTAGTGAATCATTAATTAAAAGTATTTATTTTTTCTATATTAGGAGAGGAGAACTATACAGAGAGGAAAAAATAATAAAAGTAACATGTTTCAGAAATGCAGCCATTGACTGACTTACTATACTATGATAACCCTTGAGTTAAAGATAAACAAATAATGTATTTAACTGGGAAACATTTTCTTTGGGTTAAGACTTTTAGTATCATTTAAAAATCAAGGCTTGGTGGATCCTGAACAAAAATCAGTGGATTAAGGCTGTCCTTCATAACTTCTTAGTTTCTGCTATCTCTTCTCCCTCCTTCCAGACACTGGCTGCTCTAATGCTTCCAAGGCAATTCTACACCACCTTTGTAGGACTTATGTGACTGTAGGGTATTATCTGCCTCTTATCTATTAGTTGCACTAGGCTGCAGGCTCCTTGAGGACAGTGCCTACTTGTTTACGATTGTATATTTAATACCTTTAACCACTCTCCAGTGAAGGCAAATTCCCCACTTCTGGGATGCAAGTTACACCACATAATAGCAGAGTGTCAATGAATTTTTCATAAATTAACTTGACCCAACCCAACTTACACCAACCATGTCATAATTTATTAATTATTTGTTGATCACCTGCTTGAGTCAAGCACACTTCCAGGAAATGAGGACAGATTTGTGAATGAAATTGACGATGTCCCTGACCTCATGAAACTTGAATTCTAGTAGAAAGACATGAATAAATAAAGATATAGTTATACAAGTATAAGAATAAATAGAAGGCAAAATAAAAACATAAATTGTCATGAGGGTAATATTTCAGTTAGATGGTCAGATTAACTTGAATGATCATACTTTTCTGGATTTCTGGATTTACTTTTCACTTAATGGCTTAGCTGCCTGTCTTATTAGGTGACAAGTTCCACGTATTTGGTCTAAAATTTTCTTTTTTTTTTTTTTTTCACTCTCCTTTGGCTAAGGTCACCTTTAGCTGTAAGACAAAACTCCATTATATATAGTTTGAGCTGTCTTCAGGACACCATTTATCTAAATGGAAGGGGAGAGGACTCCAATGATGAAGTATATAGTGGCAATCTGTTTGTATATCTACCCAGTACCTCTGCTTCCCTTTTTGTAAGACCTCCACTTCTCTTGTAGGGACGTGCTTTACTTTCAATTTAAGTATGCTCTCTTAAGAATTGATGCCATTCCATCTAATCCCTGTGCCAGTCACAGAGTGGGGCAATTATACAGGCTAAGATAATCACAGTAATCTATCTTTCTGATTACAGTGATTAGTATGAAGATGGGCATATAGCTCAAACTAAGCCGGAATCGTTCGGGATCTTAAAACTAGAACAAGTAGGTAAGAATCTCTTTTTTCTCTGATCACAGAGTCCTAGGGTGTTTTGTTATTAAAGTTATTCAGAAAACATATTCCATTCTAGGCATTCCTGATGTTAGGTGTTTTAATATGGAGAACTAGGAGTTGACACTTATTGGAAGAGTTGAGGAGTTAAGTTTGGAGAAACCACCACTGTCTTTTTCCACTATGAAACTACAGCTCTTCCAGAATTATGGATAGTCTCTGGGAATTTCCCACCAATTGCTGCAGTCTGCTGCAGTAAAATGGCAAACCAGGGTGCCTATATGAGTCTTACTTTGTTTATCTGTACTCCTTCTCTCCCACCTCCCAAATTTAGTGTGAGTGCTTCTCATGGGCAATTTAACACCCATACTGTACAACAAAGGAGATTCTTGGAAATATATTTCCTAGATTTTCTTCTGTGTTACAGAGTCCTCAAAAAAAAAAAAAAAAGATAGTGGTAATGTAGAATTGATAACACAGAATGCAGCACTGTGTGATCCTTGTAAAGGGCTAGCCATTACCCCTCCACTTGGAAATGAAATAAACTGAGTGAAGCAGTGAGAATAGAAAAAAGGAGAGGAAGATAAGGCAGAAACAGGGAGGGAGAAATCCAAGAGTACATATTAAATCGGGAAATAGTTCCTGTCATTTTAGGGGGATGGCTACGTCTTTTGAGTCTTTTTCAATGTATAGATTACCCCCATTTTAATTTTTTTCTTATAATTCATTTATTGAATAAATCCAGTTGATTTTGACCTTTGGGCTTTCCCAAATTCTTGGATCTGTTGCATCCTCATGGGATAGTTTAACATGCTTCTCTATGCTTTGTGTTAGAAATTGGATCTAGAGGCTGGATTCCAGTTATGTTGAATTTATTTGGCAAAACTATTTCAAAGCTTTACTGTGTTCTCTCAAAAGACATAAAATATTTGGTCATCTGTCTTTTTGTTATGGTAGAATAGATGTTTAATGTCTATCACATTGACTTCGTCAAGAATATGTAAGGCCAGGCACCTTGGCAAATGCCGATAATTCCAGCACTTTGGGAGGCCAAGGCAGGTGGATCACCTGAGGGCAGGATTTCGAGACCAGCCTGGAACACATGGCAAAACCTCATCTCTACTAAAATATAGATATACATATATATGTATATATATGCTGAGGCAGGACACTCGCTTGAACTCAGGAGGTAGAGATTGCAGTGAGCTGAGATAGTGCCACTGCAGTCCAGCCTGGGTGATGGAGCAAGATTCAGTCTCAAAAAAAAAAAAAAAAAGAATACTTATTTGTTCATATGGTAATTTCTTAAAGAAAACCTCTCATATAAAAAAGGAAAATATGTAATAACAAAAATTAATTGCCTACAGTCTTCCGAAGGACAATATTACATTTTTTAAGTATAACTTTTGAAGTACTCTTTTTGAAACACCTCAGGAAAGAGAATTATTATATATAGTCATACACACATGTGTAATTAAGACCATCTCAGAAAACCTATACATAAGATGCTCTCGTTAATCCTTCATTATTATTTATTTGATCTTAATTTTCACAGCCTAAATTTTAGTTTCTTAATAACTGTTAGTGAATCTATGACAGGAAATTGTCTGGAAGATCTAATGATCTAATGACAATGATGGCCTAGAAAGAGAAATTTTTTTCTTCATCTATAAGTATTTGTTGCATTCAACACACCCAAAAGTGAATATGTTTGAATATGCAGAACATTTTTGTATTCAATAAAAATATATTTCAGTAATAGCCCAATAAAATAGTTCTACAAAAGTATTCTACACAAAGTCTTAATTTCATTAAAGAAACAATATTGTGCTTAAACCACTCAAGGCAATGTTACCAATATAGAGGATTTTGACTATTTAAGATGATGTAAAACTTAATTTGGGGGCAAGTTTTTTAGTTTGGATATTCATCCCTGCCTGAATCTCATGTTGAAATGTAATCCACAGTGTTGGAGGTGAGACCTGGTAGGAGGTGTCTGAATCACAGTGGTAGATCCCTCAGGATCGCTTGGGCCTTCCCCTTGGTAATAAGTGAAATCTAGCTCTGAGTTCACAAAAGATCTGGTTGTTTAAAAGTGTGTGGCATCTCCCCGCCACTCTCTCTCTCTCTTGCTCCTGCTTTTGCTATATGATGTGCCAGCTCCCTCTTTGCCTTCAATCGTTGAGTAAAAGCTCCAGGAGGCCTCTTCAGAATGAGCAATGTCTGTGCCATTCTTCCACAGCCTGCAGAACCATGAGCCAATTAAACCTCTTTTTTTATAAATTGCCCAGTCTCAAGTATTTCTTTATAACAATGCAAGAACAACCTTCTTCTCCAATCATGGAGAATATATTGCAAACTATGTGGTAGACAGACTATTTTTGTTTTTGTTACTCAGTGAAATTCAATCATCTCTTAAATCATTCGTAGACAAGAAATCCTGGAAGTAGTCAATGATTGTAACTAAAAGCAAGGATCCTCCTTTAAGGACAGCGGCATCAAGTATACCACTTTGAAAATGATTTTTTTGGTTTGAGATTTTTGTAATGATTGCGTGTTTATATCCTAAAATTATTCCATAGGACTCCTGGGAAATAAATATTGTCATTTAGGGTCTGCTGTAGCCTTATTTTAAGGTTTCCCTCTCAACACTACAGAATGTAGCAAAATAAAAAAAACCAGACAGCTAACAGGACATCTCACTATCTGTTGATACTCAGAGCAGCAAAGCTGAAAAAGGATTTTGAAAAGAATGTTAGAAAGCAAGAATTTCTAGCACATATGTTGACTAGCCTATATAGTTGAGTGCCTTGTAAATCACCTAAAAGGGCATTGAAGTGTTTAGAGAGATTGACTTTTATTTAACTTCTTATTAAGAATTTTTAAAATCAAAGATTAAGCTGTAAGATGAAGATAAATTTATCTACTAGTAAATCTTATTTATAAAGCGAAG
Source organism: Cheracebus regulus (assembly GCA_963574635.1). Lineage (NCBI taxonomy): Eukaryota > Metazoa > Chordata > Mammalia > Primates > Pitheciidae > Cheracebus > Cheracebus regulus. The sequence goes on along the minus strand of CAUYQU010046224.1, from coordinate 12,674 downwards.
CAATAGCACGTTTAAGAACTTGTAAATTTAGATTCTCCTCAGATGTGTAGATGTTAACACTACACTATGATTCAACAATTAGCACGTTACAGATATGTTACTTTTCAGATATTCGGATGCAATAATTTTTTTGACATTTAAACAATAGTAATTTTTGTCATAAAGAACATATTTCAGAATAATTTAAATTTTAAAAATGTGGTAATATAATTTTTTTCTGCTTTTTTCTCCCTTTGTGGACAAAAACCCCAAATATGAACTGATTTATGTTGAAAAGTTGAAAATAACACCTACATCGGTGCTAATCAGCAGGTTTTTGCTTTCTTGTGAAGGAAAAAAGATAGTTAGCTTTCACTCAGTATCCGCAGGTCTTCAGGCTGTTGCATTGTTCGCTGGGCTAGAGCTTCATGCTCTGGTTAAGCCGACATTTCAGGTAAGCTTCTCAAGGGAAGTGTACTTCCCAGAGACAAGGAGATTTATGTAACCACACAGGAATAAAGCATGTGTAAGGACAACTTAGGAAGCCCCATGTGTGGGTGCCATTCATTTGAGTTAAACAGTTACTAAAAGTATTTACTGCCTTGTGAATTGAAAACAAGATACTTGAGTCGGATTAAAATATCATCTGTCTGAATATCATAAACAGAATTTGAAGCTACGTGGGCTAACGAGTCTGTCCTGAACTGAGTTTCTGGGTGGAAGAACCTAATTAAAACAATTGTTTACATTTTTATTAGGTAATGAATATGTTTGTTTTTAAGCTTAGATTTCAATTTATTATATGGTTTGCTTAGTAAAGTCCCAAATATTTTTACAATATAAGCTACTTCTTTCAAAAATAAATCATCTCTATGGTTAATTTTTAGATTAAAAATATTTAAAAACCATAGGGATTATATTTAACTTGTAGTACTATGCTGAGAAATTATTTTTCTATTATGTTTAAGGTAATGTAGTTTACTGAAATTTGAGTTGGATATAATTTTTCAGGAATCAAACTCATATATGAAGCAAGGTACTAAAAGAATATAATGTAGACATAAATCTAAATAAATCAAAAAAGTTTAAAAATTATTTCCTTATATTAACATATGATCAAAACTGGCAGTTTGACATAGTCAAAGAAATAACCAATTATCAATCAGTCAAATAGACAAATCGTTCTTCCAGTCTGAAATCTATTAGTCAGTTCTGTGGCCATAAATTATTACAGAGTTTCCATATGAATTTCCAAACCCTAAATCAATGAGCACCATGTTTGTGACCATCAACAATTTAAAATGGAGAATGAGATAACAATATAGACTTTATTAAAAGGGCTTAGCCATAAAGGTTATGAAAATACGCAATATATGACTGCTTTAAAGCTACATACATGTCTGAGGGTTCTCAGCAAGGATTATGCATGGGTTTAGTACCATTTACAATTATTTCAGCAAAATAACATTTGAGTGAATGGAATAATTTGTGTTTTAGGAAAAAATAGTTACCTATTGCATTATATTACTTCTCTTTGGTGCTTATTATCATAGGAAAAAAAAAACAAAAACAAAATTTGGGCTTTGGCCCAATTCTGAATCCATTTTTCTCTGAAACAAAGATTCTGTGTTATGGAGTGGATTTTAGTATGGTGACAAAACAAGCAAACAAAAATCTAGAACAGTATCATCTCTGGTCACATAACAAGTCTCAACAAATCATAGACATGAGCAACTTCACTAAATAATGCAAATTTTCTTTAACACAAGTTATCATGGAAAGGGGCAGCTCAGGAACAGAGTGAAAAGATAAAAATTTAATCCTAGAAAAATGTACATATGCTGTTCTGAGATACAGAGCAAAGAGCTGAAATTATTTCCCAGTAACTTGGCTTCACCTGACAAAACCATCTAGCCAGAAAAAGAGAATTAGAGGGTGAAGGAGCGACAATTCATTGTAATATTCTGTTCACTACCAAGAGTCAAAAGTGAAAATAGCAATTTTAGTCTCCTGTAATTTTGAATAGTATACTAGTATACTTTATTTTTGTCTATGTAATAGATTCTCTGCATGCACTAAACAATTCCATTAGAAAAATGTTAAAAATAAATGATATAAATTACATATTATTATTATTATTCCTGTATTTATGCTAACAGAGTTGTTATTGATTATGGATTTTTTTGGTCTATGACTGTAATTATCTATGATTTCTTTCTTTTTGAGAAGAGGCCAAGGACAATTTGATGCGACCATTTCTTCTGGATCAGTTACCATTAGTGACCTATAAATATGGTGAAATAAGTTACTATTACCCTGAGGCAGCAAGGATTTTTAGGACTCAGGCTGTCTTTCTGCCCTTTGTCCTATCTCACCTGAGTGGAACAGAATGCCTCAGTACATTTCGTGACAACCTATACAGCTTGATGGGTTAGTTTGCTCACTGGGTAATACTGTTACAATAATTCATACCTCATGTTGTCCTACAAATGCCCTGGCTCTGGGCTCCACTCTACTTACACTTCTTCACATAAACTTTCAAGGACAAAATGTTTCTTAAGATATTCATAAGCAACTCCCACCAAAAATGATCGTGCAAATGTTCATTTGGGATGAGAGAGTATCTAGGTTTCTTTTTTAACCTTTTCAAAAAAAATTATCTCACTGTGATTGCAGCGAAGTTAAAAGTTGTTATCCAGTTGGTGCTAGCTATCACATCAAAAAAGATTTTATTTTGGACCTGGATCATTTCCATTCCAATAAATAAATCAACAAGCCCATTTTTGTGTCTTTGTCTTTTTAAGTGCGCATGCCAAAATTTTGCTAGAGTTGCTTAGCAACCACAAAGTAGTGAGCTAGGAGGATTGAAGAGGGCAATAAAATAAGCAGTTATATTTACGTACTTACAGTGAGAGGGACCATGTTGGTATGGTCAGCCTACAAGCCTATGAAATTTACAGCATTTACTGTTACAATTGTGGGCCAGTTTTATAACAGTATCTTTAGTCATCAAGTCCAGTTGTATTACAGTGCTGAGGAATACCATCCGCTGATTTCTTACATAGTTATTCATTATATTACTACCCTGGCTTTGTAAAGATTATAATGAGCAGTTTACTGTTAAAATAGATCCTATACAAGAAAGATTTAAGTTCCCAAGCATCCTTTTTCAACATTTTAAAACTTATGGGAGGATTTAGTTTGTTTTACTTCTTTTTTTTTCAGGAATTTTATTTTAATGGTTAAAGTGGAAAACAGTGAATGTAATATGTTTTAAGAGACACAACAGAACTTTTGTCTGTATAAAGTCGAAGGAATAAAATATCCAGCTCACTTACAATAGCAAGTATGCTACAAATATATGCTAATTGAATAGCTGTAAGTTTAATTACTTTGGATCAGAAAATTGTCCCTCATTTACATCAAGAAATGCAAACTGAAAGTTTTAGAAGAACATGGTCTAAATGCTATAAATGGGTCCGCTTTTTGGGCCACTAATAAAGCCATTTATTCAATCATCTTTTGTTTTTTAAATTATACTTTAAGTTCTGGGATACGTGTGCAGAATGTGCGGGTTTGTTACATAGGTATACATGTACCATGGTGGTTTGCTGTACCCATCAACCCATCATCTACATTAGGTATTTCTCCTAATGCTATCCCTCCCCTTTGTCCCCAAACCCCAACAGGTCCCAGTGTGTGATGTTCCACTCCTTATGCCCATATGTTCTCATTGTTCAGTTCCCACTTATAAGTGAGAACATGCAGTGTTTGGTTTTCTGTTCCTGTGAAAGTTTACTGAGTGATGGTTTCCAGCTTCATCCAAGTCCCTGCAAAGGACATGAACTCATCCTTTATCATGGCTGCATAGTATTCCATGGTGTATATGTACCACATTTTCTTTATCCAGTCTAACATTGATGGGTATTTTGGTTGGTTTCAAGTCTTTGCTATTGTGAATAGTGCTTCAGTGAACATGTGTGTGCATGTGTCTTTATAGTAGAATGATTTATAATCCTTTGGGTATATACCCAGTAATGAAATTGCTGGGTCAGATGGTTTTTCTAGCTCTAGATCCTTGAGGAATCAGCACTCTGTCTTCCACATGGTTGAACTAATTTACACTCCCACCAACAGTGTAAAACCATTCCTATTTCTCCACATCATCTCCAGCATCTGTTGTTTCCTGACTTTTAATAATTGCCATTCTAAATTGTGTGAGATGGTATCTCATTGGGGTTTTGATTTGCATTTCTCTAATGACCAGTGATGATGAGCTTTTTTTCATACATTTATTAGCCACATAAATGTCTTCTTTTGAAAAATGTCTGTTCATATCCTTCACCCACTTTATGATGGGGTTGTTTTTTTCTTGTAAGTATGTTTAAGTTCCTTGTAGATTCTGGATATTAGCCCTTTGTCAGATGGATAGATTGCAAAAATTTTCTTCCATTCTGTAGGTTGCCTGTTCACTCTGATAATAGTTTATTTTGCTGTTTATTTTAATGAGGTTCCATTTATCTATTTTGGCTTTTGTTGCCATTGCTTTTGGTGTTTTAGTCATGAAGTCTTTGTCCATGCCTATGTCCTGAATGATATTGCCTACGTTTTCTTCTATGGTTTTAGGTCTTATATTTAAATCTTTCATCTATCTTGAGTTAATTTTTGCATAAGATGTAAGGAAGGGGTCCAGTTTCAGTTTTCTGCATATGTCTAGCCAATTTTTCCCAACACCATTTATTAAATAGGGAATCCTTTCCTCATTGCTTGTTTTTGTCAGGTTTTTCAAAGATCAGATGGTTGCAGATGTGTGGTATTATTTCTGAGGCTTCTGTTCTGTTCCATTGGTTTATATATCTGTTTTTGTACCAGTACCATGCTGCTGTTGTTGTTGTATATTGTTGTTGTGTTTTGTTGTTGTTGTTTTGTTGTTTTAAACCTTGTAGTATAGTTTGAAGTCAGGTAGCATGATGCCTCCAGCTTTGTTCTTTTTGCTTAGGATTGTCTTGGCTATATGGGCTATTTTTGTTCCATATAAAATTTAAGGGATTTTTTTTTCCTAATTCTGTGATACTAATTCTGTGTCAATAGTAGCTTGATAGGAATAGCATTGACTCTATAAATTACTAGGGCAGTATGGCCATTTTCATGATATTGATTCTTCCTATCCATGAGCATGGGATGTTTTTCCATTTATTTGTGTCCTCTCTTATTTTCTTGAGCAGTGGTTTGTAGTTCTCCTTGAAGAGGTCCTTCACATCCATTGTAAGTTATATTCCTAGGTATTTTATTCTCTTTGTATCAATTGTGAGTGGGAGTTTGCTCATGATTTGGCTCTCTGTTTGTCTATTATTGGTGTATAGGAATGCTTGTGATTTTTGCACATTTATTTTGTATACTGAGACTTTCCTGAAGTTTCTTATTAGCTTAAGGAATTTTGGGGCTGAGACAATGGGGTTTGCTAAATATACAATCATATCATCTGCAAACAGACATAATTTGACTTCCTGTCTTTCCATTCCAGTACATTTATTTCTTTCTCTTGCCTGATTGCCCTGGCCAGAACTTCCAAGACTATGTTGAATAGGAGTGGTAAGAGAGGGCATCCTTGTCTTGGCCAGTTTTCAAAGGGAATGCTTCCAGGTTTTGCCCATTCAGTATGATATTGGCTGTGTGTTTTTCATAAATAGCTCTTATTACTTTGAAATATGTTCCATCAATACCTAATTTATTCAGTGTTTTTAGCATGAAGGGCTGTTGAATTTTACCAAAGGCCTTTTCTGCATCTGTTGAGATAATCATGTGGTTTTGTTAGTGGTTCTATTTATGTGATGGATTATGTTTATTAATTTGCATATGTTGAACGAGACTTGCATCCCCAGGATTAAGCTGACTTGATCGTGGAGGATAAGCTTTTTGATGTGCTGCTGGATTTTGGTTTGCCAGTATTTTATTGAGTATTTTCACATTGATATTCATCAGGAATATTGGTCTGACATTTTCTTTTTTGTTGTTGTGTCTTTGCCAGGTTTTGGTATTGGGATGATGCTGTCCTCATAAAATGAGTTAGGGAGGAGTCCTTCTTTTTCTATTGTTTGAAATAATTTCAAAAGGAATGGTACCAGCACCTCTTTGTACCTCTGGTAGAATTCAGCTGTGAATCCATCTGGTCCTGGGCTTTTTATAGGTTGGTAGGCCTCTAAAATTGCTGCTTCAGTTTCAGAACTTATTTTTGGTATTTCAGGGATTTGACTTCTTCCTGGTTTAGTCTTGGGAGGATCTGTGTGTCCAGGAATTTATCCATTTCTTCTAGATTTTCTAGTTTATTCACATATAGGTGTTTAGGGTATTCTCTGATGGAAGTTTGTATTTCTGTGGGATAAATGGTGATTTCCCCTTTATCATTTTTTATTGTATCTATTTGATTTTTCTCTGTTTTCTTCCTTATTTGTATATCTAGAGGTCTATCTATTTTGTTAATCTTTTCAAAAAACCAGCTCCTGGATTCACTGATTTTTTGAAAGATTTTTTTCGTGTCTCTATCTCCTTCAGTTCAGCTCTGATCTATTTCTTGTCTTCTGCTAGCTTTTGAATTTGTTTGCCTTGCTTCTCTAGTTCTTTTAATTGTGATGTTAGGTTGTTGATTCTAGAACTTTCTTACTTTCTCCTGTGGAAATTTAGTGCTATAAATTTCCCTCTAAACACTGCTGTAGCTGTGTCTGAGAGATTCTGGTATGTTGTGTCTTTGTTCTTACTGGTTTCAAATGACTTATTTATTTCTGCCTTAATTTGCTTATTTCTCCAGTAGTCATTCAGGAGCAAGTTCAGTTTCAATGCAGTTGTGTGGTTTTGAGTGAGTCTCTTAATCCTGAGTTCTAATTTTATTGCACTGTGATCTGAGAGACTGCTTGTTATGATTTCCATTCTTTTGCAGTTGCTGAGGAGTGTTTTACTTTTAATTATGTGGTTGATTTTAGAATAAGTGCTATGTGGTGCTGAGAAGAATGTATATTCCATTGATTTGGGATGGAGAATTTTGTAGATGTCAATTAGGTCTGCTTGGTCCAGAGCTGAGTTCAAGTCCTGAATATCCTTGTTAATTTTCTGTCTCATTGATTTGTCTAATATTGACAGTGGAGTATCAGAGTCCTCCACTATTATTGTGTGGGAGTCTAAGTCTCTTTGTAGGTCTCTAAGAACTTGCTTTATGAATGTGGGTGCTTGTGAATATATATGTACCTGTATTGGTTGTGTATATATTTAGCATAATGATCTTCCTGTTTAATTGATCCCTTTACCATTATATAATGCCCTTTTTGTCTTTTTATCTTTGTTGGTTTAAGTTCTGCTTTATCAGATTCTAGGATTGCAACCTGTGCTTTTTTTGTCTTTCATTTGCTTGGTAAACGTTCCTCCATCCCTTTATTTTGAGCCTATATGTGTCTTTGCACCTAAGATGGGTCTCCTGAATACAGCATACCAAGGATCTTGACTCTTTATCCAATTTGCCAGTCTGTGCCTTTTAATTGGGGCATTTAGCTTGTTTACATTTAAGGTTAGTATTGTTATGTGTGAATTTGATCCTGTGATTATAATGCTAGCTGGTTATTTTGCCCATTAGTTGATGCATTTTCTTCATAGTGTTGATGGTCTTTACATTTTGGTTTGTTTTTGCAGTGGCTGGCACTGGTTTTTCCTTTCCATATTTCGTGCTTCCTTCAGGAGCTCTTGCAAGGCAGGCCTGATGTTGACAAAATCCCTCAGCATTTGCCTCTCTTTAGATGATTTCATTTCTCCTTCACTTATGAAGCTTAGTTTGGCTGTATATGAAATTCTGGTTTGAAAATTCTTTTCTTTAAGAATGTTGAATATTGGCACCCATTCTCTTCTGGCTTGCAGGGTTTCTGCAGAGAGATCTGCTGTGAATTTGATGGACTTCCCTTTGTGGGTAACCCGACCTTTCTGTCTGGCTGACCGTAACATTTTTCCTTCATTTCAACCTTGGTGAATCTGATGATTATGTGTTTGGGGTTGCTCTTCTCGAGGAATATCTTTGTGGTGGTCACTGTATTTCCTGAATTTGAATGTTAGTCTGTCTTGCTAGGTTGGGGAACTTCTGAATAATATCCTGAAGTTTGTTTTCCAACTTCACATTCAGGTACACCAATCAAACATAGGTTTGGTCTTTTCACATATTTCCATATTTCTTGGAGGCTTTGCTCATTCCTTTTCATTCTTTTTTCTCTAATCTTGTCTTCAGGCTTCATTTCATTAAGTTGATCTTCAATCTCTCATATTCTTTCTTCCACTTGATCAATTCAGCTATTGATACTTGCGTATGCTTCACAAAGTTCTCATGCTGTGTTTTTCAGCTCCATCAGGTCATTTATGTTCTTCTCTAAACTGGTTATTCTAATTAGCAATTCCTTTAACCTTTTATCAGTGTTCTTAGCTTCCTTGCATTGGGTTAAAAGATGCTCCTTTAGCTTGGAGGAGTTTGTTATTACCCACCTTCTGAAGCCTACTTCTGTCAGTTTATCAGACTCATTCTCCATCCATTTTTGTTCCCTTGCTGGTGAGGATTTGTGATTCTTTGGAGGAGCGGAGGCATTCTGGTTTTTGGAATTTTTAGGCATTCTGTGCTGATTTTTCCTCATCTTTGTGGACTTTTTATTACCTTTGGTCTTTGCTGTTGGTGCCCTTCAGTTGAAGTTTTTCATGGTCATCCTTTTTGTTGATGTTGATTGCTTTCTGTTTGTTAGTTTTTCTTCTAACAGTTAGGCCCTTCTTCGACAGGTCTGCTGGAGTTTGCTGGGTTCCACTCCAGACCCTTTTTGCCTAGGTATTACCAGTGGAGGCTGCAAAACAGCAAAGATTGCTGCTTGCTTCTTCCTCTGGAAGCTTCAGCCCAGATAGCACCCATAAGATCCCAGCCAGAGCTCTCCTGTATGAGGTATCTGTCAACCCCTGCTGGGAAATATCTCCCAGTCAGGAGGCACAGGGATCAGGGACCCATTTGAGGAGGCAATCTGTTACTTAGTGGAGCCCAACCACTGTCCTGGGAGATCTGCTGCTCTCCTCAGAGCCAGCAGACAGGAAACTTTAAGCCTGCTGAAGCTGCACCCACAGCCACTCATTCCTCCAGATGCTCTGTCCCAGGGAGATAAGAATTTTATCTATAAGCCCGACTGAGGCTGCTGCCTTTCTTTCAGGGATGCCCTGTCCTGAGAGGAGAAATCTAGAAAGACAGTGTGCAATTCAGACTGTTTTGCTGGCAGTGAGAATTTCAAGCTAGTAGATCTTAGCTTGCTGGTCTTTGTGGAGGTGGATTCTGCTTAGCAAGACCACTTGGCTCCCTGGCTTCAGCCCCCTTTTTAGGAAAGTAAACAATTTCGTCTCACTGGCATTCCAAGCACCACTGGGGTATGAAAAAAACTCTTGCAGCTAGCTCAGTGTCTGCCCAAACAACTGCCCAGTTTTATGCTTGAAACCCAGGGCCCTTGTGATGTAGGCTCCAAAGGGAATCTCCTGGTCTTTGGGTTGTGAAGACTGTAGGAAAAGCGTAGTATCTGGGCCAGATAGCTCTATCCCTCGTGGCAATTTCCCTTATGGCTTCCCGTGGCTAGGGGAGGGAGGCAATGCCCCACCCTGCTTCTGCTTCCCATCTGTGGACTGCAGTGACTGTCTAACCAGTCCTGATGAGATGAACCGGGTATTCAGTTGGAAATGCAGAAATCACCCACCTTCTGCTTTGATCTTGTTGGGAGCTGCAGACCAGAGCTGCTCCTATTTGGCCATCCTGCCAGGGAATCTCTCAATCATCTTTTAAAAGCTTATTATTTGTTATTATACACTGACCTGATCATTAGGGGACTAAAAAAAAGGTGTTTTGTTTTGTTTTGTTTTTGCCATCTAGAAAGTCACATTATACTAAAAGTACTAATATTTTAAACAGGTGCTATTGTGGAGGTACATACCCAACAGTTTGATAATGTAGGGGAAGTGATAGCATGCTTCATCTGCCAGAATCTGGGTAGACCTCATAGAGGAGCTGTTATGTTCTGAATATTGAACAGTGACAAGGATTCAGTGGGTAGAGAAAGAGGCGAGGGCAAGTATACTCAATGACACTGAGTGCATTTGCATGTGGATGGATAATGAGGAGCTGGGCTCAGAAGCACTTTTCGAGGACAACCACTCTGCCCCAGCTGTCTGGAAGTGATACTGGGTCATGTGGAATGGGAATACACACAACCAGAGAGGTAGATTCAGTCCAGCTGGTTTTGCAAAGAAATTCAATCTGAAAAATTTGGAGTGTTTTAGGCTATTCATGCATTGCTATAAAGAAATATCTGAGATTGTGTAATTTATAAAGAAGAGAGGTTTAATTGGCTCATGGTTCTGCAGGTTACTGACATCTTTCAGCTTCTGGAGAGGCCTCAGTGAGCTTTTATTCATGGCAGAAGATGAAGCAGAATCAGGCACATCACATGGCAAAAGTAGGAGCAAGAGACAGAGAGTGGTGGGAGGGAGGTGCCATATGCCTTTAAATGAGCAGATCTCAGGAGAACTCACTCACCATCCGGAGGACAGCACCAAGCCATGAGGGATCCACCCCCATAAAACCATTGCCTCCCATCAGGCCCCACCTCCAACACTGGGCATTATATTTCAACATAAGATTTGGGTGTGAACAAATACCCCAACTATAGCACAGAGTGAAACGGTCAACATAAATCATGGGACTAAAGGGCCTAAGCTTTCTCTAGGCTTCCCTCTAACTTGTGAGCTTTCCTGAAAGCGTTGTTTGTACATCACCAACTACACAAATATGCTGAATGCTTACACAAAATAATTTGTACTTCATACAATTTCTGAAATTCTGTTTGCAAAGGGTTTTACATATTGAGTGCCAGACATATTATTGCCACAGTTGTCATCAGCTCAAGCAAGGAATCTTCCTAAAATCTGTCAACTTCCACATCTCACTTATCCCCCTCTACATGCTCCCCATGGCTTCTAGCTCAAAAAATACGTAGCTAATAGCATATTTGAAACTTAGCAAGATTTGAAAATCTTTTTTCTTATCAATTTCACACAAATTTCCTAAACTGTTTTCAGAAAACAACATATTTGGGAGAAATAACATATGTCCATCTCCCTGGGAAAACAACATATCAGATGACTGATACCCTCCAAAAACCATGTTGTTTGGATATACATGTGTGTATGTGTATATATATATAATATGTATATGTCACCTAACTTGGAAAGTCAGATTTAATTCTTCTGTGGCTATTCGACTTCCCAGGCTTACTATTTCTCATGTCCAGTAAACGTTTGGAAACAGTATCGCTATCACTGTGCACTGAGGGTATATTCAGAGTAAGTTAGCTCTACCAAACTGGATATGTGAACAATCAAATAGAAAAGATCTATGTAAGACAGAGAGTCATCTGAAAGCTGTTGACATGGTAAAATGAAGACAGGCAACTGCAAGCAATTGAGCAGAATAAAATCGATGACAGGAATATTGTGAAATACTTCACTACTTGACTCTGAGTGACATGACCATTTATTCCTGGGTAGTGACAGAAACAGGTGAATCACGAACAGATTCCTTTAAACAAATGTAACATCAAGTCAGAGTCAAGAAACAGAGCCATGGGCAATAGGACTGCAGCCACATGGGGTATTTTAGCCTCACTCCTATACCATGGAAGCCCTTTTACCATCAATGGGAATTTTGTTGATTTGCTAGCAAAGGTCAAAAATAGAATATTGGCATAGCCTTATGAGTTCTAAAAGAGGAGCTTTAGGAAGAAAGCAGGTGGCTTTATACACTACTCTGAGTAATTCATGTTTCCCAGTTTGAATCCTATATCTTAGAAGGAAATGGATATGGCATCTGCTCTCTCACGTCTTTAATTTTTTGTTAAACTTTTTTAGTTTGAGATAATTGTAGACTTAAAGTAATAATACAGAAATCTTCTGTATTTTTTTTACCCAGTTTTCCCCAAAGGTAACATCTAGCAAATCTGTAATAACAATATACAGGACACTGACATGAATACCGTCAACAAAGAGAACATTTCTATCACCATAGGGGTCCTCCTGTTAACTTTTCATAGCCAGACTACCTTTCCCTCTGCCCCCATCCCCATTTTAACCCTGACAACCACTGATATGTTTTCTAGTTTTATAATTTTGTCAATTCATGAATATTACATAAACAGAATCATACAGCATGTGTGCTTTTACACTTTCCATAATTATCTGGAGATTCATCCAGGTTGTTGAATGTATCAATAGTTCTATTCCATAATATGAATATACCATTGTTTATGTAAGCATTGAAAAACATCTTAATTTCTTCCAAGTTTTAGTAATTATGAATAAGTCTGCTATAAACACTATGTACAGGGTATTGTGTGGGCATAAGTTTTCAGCTCATTAGGGTAAGTACCAAGGAATGTGAATGTTAGATTATATGGTGTGAGTTTGCTTAGTTTGTAAACGTCTTTTTTTTTTTCTTTTATTTTTTTTTATTTATTATTTATTTTTTATTGCATTTTAGGTTTTGGGGTACATGTGAAGAACATACAATATTGTTGCATAGGTACACACGTGGCAGTGTAATTTGTTGCCTTCCTCCCCTTCACCTATATCTGCCATTTCTCCCCATGCTATCTCCC